>JAOEHQ010047779.1:0-10613 GCA_025447715.1 Asclepias incarnata | reverse complement strand
ATTTAGTTTCTTGGAATACAATGCTTGGAGGGTATACGAAAACTGGGGAGATGAGGTTGGGTTTGATGTTTTTTGAGGAAATGCCGGTTAAGGATGTGGTTTCTTGGAACTTAATGGTGGATGGGTTTGTTGAGGTTGGTGATTTGGATGAGGCTTGGCGGATTTTTGAGAGTATGCCGGTTAAGAATGTGGTTTCTTGGGTGACGATGTTATATGGGCTTGGTAGAAATGGGAAGGTTGTTGAGGCCAGGAGATTGTTTGATCAGATGCCGGTTAAGAATTTGGTGGCGTGGAATGCAATGATTGCAGCTTATGTCCAAAACAATAGAATTGGTGAAGCTTTAAAGTTGTTTAATGAAATGCCAGAAAGAAATGCGGTGTCATGGACTAGTTTGGTCAATGGGTACGTTCGTGTTGGTAAGTTAGACGAAGCTAGCCGATTACTTGGTCAAATGCCATACAAGAACGTTGGGGCTAAAACAACGTTGATCTCAGGGTTTGCTCAGAAGAAAATGTTGCCTCAGGCTCGTGAAATTTTTAATCGTATAGGAAATCGAGACACTGTTTGTTGGAACACTATGATTGTAGGATATGCTCAGAATGGTGTCATGGATGAAGCGCTTGATCTTTTTCAAAAGATGGTACGGAAGGATGTGGTTTCGTGGAATACCATGATTGCTGGTTATGCTCAAGTGGGTCGAATGGATAAAGCGCTTGATTTCTTCAAGAAAACAGAACATAAGAACGTTGTCACTTGGAATTCACTAATCTCGGGCTTTACACATAATGGATTATACCCGGATGCACTCAAGTATTTCATTTTAATGATAGCAGATAGGAATAAACCCGATGAATCAACATATGCTTCAGTTATAAGCTCGTGCAAATCTAGCAGCTTTACAAATGGGAACACAAGTTCATGAGTTGGTTATAAAGGCAGGTTACGAGCAAGACATATTTGTTACTAATTCGTTAATCACTATGTATGCCAAATGTGGTAAGATGTTGAGTGCCAAACGGGTCTTTTCTCATACCCCACGGGTCGATATTGTCGGGTGGAATTCTTTGATTGATGGGTATGCTTCGAATGGAAATGGTGAAGAAGCAGTGAAGCTCTTGGATGATATGGAGGTTGCAGGAGTGATCCCAGATGAGGTCACCTTCATTGGGGTTCTATCTGCTTGTAGTCATGCAGGTTTGATCAATCAAGGGTTCCAGCTATTTGAATCAATGACTAGAAAGTACTCAATCAAGCCTTTGACTGAACACTATGCTTGTATGGTTGACTTGCTTGGAAGAGCAGGGCGGCTAGAAACAGCCTTTGAATTGGTGAAGGAGATGAAAACTGATGGTAATGCGGGAATATGGGGTGCTTTGCTTGACGCTTGTCGTGGGCGTAAGGATTTAAAATTGGCTAATTTTGCTGCTGAAAAGCTTTTGGAGATTGAACCCGGAAAGGGTTCCAATTATGTGATGTTATCAAACATGAACGCAGAAATGGGGCGGTGGGAGGTGGTGGAGAGAGTGAGAGATTCGTTAAAAGAGAGGCGGGTGGTAAAGCAATCTGGGTGTAGTTGGATTGAGGTTCAAAATCGAGTTTATGTTTTTCCATCTGGTAATGGGCCGTGGCTTGAAAATATGAATGTTAGAGGTGACTTGCGGGCACTAATGGCTCAAATTAGCAACACAAGTGAAACCCTTATCGATGCCACATGACAATTGATCAATAAGGGTCATACCCATGTTGTTACCCTTCCACTTTGGGAAGTCATCGTTTTAGTGTGGCAATCACATTGACAAACCCCCCACCCCCCACCACCATTGATCACATTATGTATATCATTAGTTTCTGTCTTATTTTGTGATTAGGAATTGAAAGAGAAAAAATATCAGAATGAGAACTTACCAGAACAAGATACTACATTTTCTCGCGACAGCGAAACAATGGGGAAAATGAGATTACATGCATTCTATGTGGAAGCCATCTACTATCCTGCCGAACTACAATGAAACGTTAGCTTCCGACGATGTGGGGAACCAGTTGGTGTGGGTAACCAATAGTGTTGATGAGAGATCCGATCTATGAGGTAATGAGGTGAGATGCTGACATTTGCTTATGAACACAGACTGCATGGTTTTTCCAGAGTTCCACCCAGAATTAGCATCTATTTATGTGAATACAATGATTGCATATCCTCCGTTTTTACATCTATTCATAATAGACCAGGATGTGACTCAGTTCCTCGGCATGGATGTCATGGTGAATCGCAAATCAACCATGCATGATCTCAAACCTCATGATTCGCAAATGGTTTATGTCATGATTCGCATGCACTATTATTGTTTGGTATATGAATTATGTTATGATAAAGGTGCTCAACCTTGTTTCTTAAACCAGATAGTTGATTAGTGAATGTTACAAAATCAATACATAATTTAACATTAACAGCGTGCAACCTGTAATCTTAAAAGTCGCAGAGAACTTGGATCCAGTTGTTCGAGTCAAATCATAAATCTTCAAAAAGAAACTACCCATATTGAAATCAACAGTAATATACGTATGTGAATCTACATATCTGATTTCGAACAAATTCAAAAGGGAGTTTCTTTCCTACCAGAGATCAACAATCCTTATTATGTGTGTCAAACTCACACTTCAATATTAGTAACTGAAACATCTCAACGTAAGCGATAATGAGGGGCTACAAAAATTGGAATTGTTTCTACTGGTGCATTGTGAATATATTGTAGCAGGTTTAATAGATTCCCATCATGTCAAAATAAGGTTTCTTGTTGCCACCAGAATCATTAGTCTGCCATGTGTACACAACAGTATCCCAACAGGGTACAAAATTGAGTCGCGTCATCCATAACATGCACTCAGGTTCTCACTTTTTTCCTCACGATTCTCTTTCTTCGGGCCTTGGGAGGTGGTGGTGCTCCTCCTTCTGTGGTGGTTTGACTTTCACCCTGCTTAAACCCGAGAAGTCCAAGCCCTGAAGTTACAGGGTTTTTGGATATGAACCATTTTGGAGAAGTGTTATTGACGGTTTCAGATGGTCGACTGTAAGCCTGTTTCAGCAAGTCATCAGAGTGGGCTAATGGATCCACTTCCACCCCAAGCCATGCTAGCCTTGATGTCTCTCCTAACTGTGCATTCATGATTCTGTATACATTTGCATCAAGCATTTACTACTGAGATTGAAATAAAAAAACTAAAAAAACAGACGACAAACAATAAAAAAAGAGACTGCTTTAGCCATTTAAACTACCAAAGGAGTCAAAAAAAAAGTTAACAGCCAATGGTACGACTAAAAGTTACCCATTTACTTGTAAATGGGTCGATTTGGTTGTGTTTAAACTCAAACGGGTTTAAATGGGTCAAATCAGAAGTTTAGGTAAACCAAGAATAGATTGAACGAGTTGAAAGCAACCGGAGTCTACTTTATAAGCATACAACTTCTATATCCTTTTATTCAAATAATTCAGATACTTTAGCAATAGCATTGTGTTTGTAATCATAGCTAACGCATACATTAAAAAACTTAACAAAAAAGTGTTTGGGGACAAACCAACCCGATCCGTGTTATGATATACTAAAAATAACTTGTTTCAACCCGAGCAAGTTAGGACCAGTTTCCCAAACCCACCCATATTGCCGCATCTAGTTTCTGTGAATAAAAGCAACTTCTGACCAATTGTCCACACGAAAACGATGTTACCAAATATTAAGAACTTGATAAAGCAGGTGACTTCTTGATGTAATTTGGTGGGTGAAGTAAAAATTGAAGCATGGAATATAATGGCCAAGTAGTTTTAACCTTTTTCCCTTCTTGAAGAACTTACAGTCCAAAATAACATTATTGCCCAACCTTGATGAATATTATAAAAAACTATTTTATAGTTTTGGGCCAGAAATCATCCATGTTTATCCAACAGTCAGACACTTCCATTGAACTATTCATAAAACAAATCATTTGTACTTTTTCTCCAATAATCAACCAGAACAAAAAGCATAATATACAAAATAATAAGGTATACCTCAAGGCAGTGCTAAAAGCCAATCCTACGCCAATAACATCAAACTGGGTGACCATAGCTCTATCAAATCCACACAGAAGCTGATACCGCAAGTTGGCATATATACCAAGAAACGCGCCATACCCAAGAGCATTAGTACTCACAGATGGAATTGTCACAGATAATCTGACCAATCAGTTTATCAAAACTAGTCAGGACACAATATTACCAACCAAAGGCACAATATATATTTGAAACAACTTTAAAAAACACAAGACATATATACTCTCCATCCCATGAAAATTGTCATTATGCCCTTCTATGGAAGGCATCAATGTGGACTTTCCCGGTCTTACTTGGTCAATATCCAAGACATTTGCAGGTGTTTAGATGTGCGTCTTGAAAATGATTATGTGATATGGAATAATCAAGAATCCGGTTATAAGTTGTGACACGACATATTACATGACAAACTGTCTGGATGTACTTCTACTGCTTAATGGTGAAATAATCATTTAATTGAAGGATTTGCCAAATCCTGATTCCAAAAAAGAGAACCTTACATACCATTGAAATATTTGAGTTTACAAACATATGTTGGCAATAATCACTCCAAACCTTTTGATTAATGTATTATCAACAATGAGAAAGGTAAAATAGGTATAAAAGAGGAACAAGTCATTTTGTTGCAGCTAACCTTTTGATTGTTGTGACTTGAAGTTGCACTATTTTGATAATTAGATTGGTAACAAACACACCCCTTCACTCAAACAGCACATAAACTAATGTGATTTAGTCAAACCTTCCATTTGACAAGCCAAAACGCAGAACAATCCCGTGTCCAAACACAATGCACAAAAGAGAGAGAAAAAAGTGATGTATAGCGTACCTTCCCTCCTTTTTTCGGGCAACGAGGTTTGTTAGAGCGCCTTGTGCAGCCCCTGCGGTTAAACCAACCATACACAGTTCGTAAAAAAAAAGGATTGGACTTGTTTTTGCATGTCAAACTCCCTCATTGGGTAGCTTCTCTCAAAAGCATTGTTCGGAAGTTTTTGCAACGCGTTTTGCAGATCAAATCGGAAGGTGTTCCCATACGAACGGCAAGGAGCAAGGGACCACACAGCAATAGCATTGCATGCCGTTACAGTAAGTACGTTTGTCAGAGCAAGATCCCACTCCTCCTTTATCCTAACATTACAAAAACCATAAAACAAACAAATCAAATTGTGTCATAGTGAGTTGTTATTTCACTTGATTCACTTTTGGTAGGGTGAAAAATAGTACCTCTCTTTGCGATTTTTAACTTCCCATAAAACTGCAGAACCAATTGTAGCTCCCTGCTCTAAGAGGATCCGATATAAGAATTCAGGATCTGCTATCATCCTGTTCAAATGAAGGTAGATGAGATATGAATCAAAATAAAATAGATCTCTAGAACACATGTAACATGTACCAGCTACTACAGGTGTGCAAACATGGTCCAAATGGACAGAATGTAAAATCCAGGCTGAAATCAGACCAGGATGAACCTGGTACCAAAACTTTTTTAGTCCAGATTTCATTTTTAGAGTTTTGAAAATAAGTTTTGTGGATTATGGTACCAAAACTTAAACTAGTGTCTGAACTTATTACCTTTCTCTTTCACCTTGCTTTTTCCACGGCATCATTAATGGTAGAAGATCCATCCAGTACTTGCATATCATTATTCACAACCAATGTTTTGAGGTTGGGTGTTTCATGGATTCCATGTCCCCATATCTCCATGCTTTCACAATCACCGATTTTGACATCTACCAAAGATGGATATATGATGCTACAATTTTCACTCCCACCTGAGTAGAAGGTTTTGAGACTTGTTAAATTCCAAAGGGATATCTTGGCAAGCGAAGGGAACACAATAATATTTGCAGATTCATCATCTCCACCATCACCACCCCAAATCATTTCCTCTAAAACATAACAATAGCGAATTTTTAGTTCCTTGAGATTGACAAGGCCTTTTGCTACACTAATTGTGAATACTCTTTCTAACTTCTCACAAAACCCAATAAAAAGAGTGACTAGGTTAGTAAGACTTATATACTTATCTGGGCATTTCCATAACACCTCCAACTTATGTAGATACACCAATTCAAGGTGTCTTAGTTCCTTGAAAAACTTTTCCTCTGGTTTCCCTTCATCCCCATCACACCTTGTACCATCATCCACTAAGCATGACACATTAGGGCAATCTTCCAACCGAATATGCTCCAATTTATTGAAACCTTCATCATACAAGGTCGGCATGATATTATCTAAGTTTTCAATTCCAGCTAGGATTGTAATAGGACGACTTCTCTCAATCAATTTCTTTAACCACTTCAATAATGGAATCACAAGATGTTCACTTGAGATAATTAGATAACGATCTGACCTCATGATGGTCAAAGCAAATCCATCGTATTCTCCGATTTGAATCACAAATCCTTTCAGATTTTCTGTATTAATACCACCTTTAGGAATAAGGTCAAAACTTTTCACCTTTAGATCCAAATACGTCAGCTTCAACAACTTCATAACCTCAGCAGTACTATCAATAACTCCTTCACTCATCCGGCTAAGATCAATACATAACTCTTCCAATCTCCGGAGAGCTGATATAACACCTTGTGCTATGCGAGATAGATCCATACAACCATTAACTTGAAGCACCCTCAAGTTTACTAACTGAGCAATCGCTTTAGGAATTTCAGTGATTCCAGTTTCATCTAGAATTAGAATCTCAAGATCTCTCAACTCCCCAAGTATCGAAATTTCATGGAGATATTTATTTCCATGAAGATCGAGTGTGCGAAGTTTTGTGAGGAGTTGAAACGATTGTGGCAAGGATGAGATATTATTCCACGAGATATCTAAAACCTTTACGTTTCTCATGCACCCAATGAATTCATCAGAAATCATTGACAAATCACAATTGCCAGATGCAAGGAAAATCTCAAGGTGTGGAACGTTTACCTTATAATCAGGAAGCTTGATGATGTTATTTTTCATAATTGAGATCCCTGTATATCTTTCTAAGCCGCTGCCTCTTGGTAGCCATTCAGTTAAACCTTGCCCAGCTTTCACGAGAAAATTGTTATAGTCTTGAGATGCAATTAACAATGCAACATCACGAACAACATCATGCATTTTGGTATAGCCCTCCCCACGTTGGCTATTTAATAACAAACAAGAAGATGTGAGCATATTCACTGCATATCGGACCCTGGATCTTGCATCCCAAATGCTATCAAGGTCATCAAACATAAGCAGACCCACCATATAATATACCAAGTCTTCCAACGAAATATCATCGTCTTTAGGGAACATGCTACAGAGCAAGAAGCACGACTTGGCTTCTTCGCTTGGAAGATACTCATAACTTAGCTGCAAACGAGTAAATGATTTGCTTATCTCCTCATCGATATCCAATGGTGCATGTTTTTGCAGTTGAGTAAGAGCCAAGTTCCACGATTCGATGCTTTCGTGTTTCAAAGCATTCCCTACGGCTTGAATGAGGATTGGCAATCCACCACACTCTTTAGCAATCTCCTTTGCAACTGGTTTCAAATCGGGATCAGTCTCCACTCTTTCACCAATGACACGTTTGAAAAGAATCCATGCTTCTTCTGTTGACAACGAGTTTACACAAATTTTTCTCTGAGCATTCATTTTCTGGCACACTTTTTCACTTCTAGACGTCACCAAGATCTTACAATTCAAGTGTCTATTCCCACATGGAATACACAAGTCAATCAAATCTAGTTTCTCCCAGACGTCGTCTAATATGATTAGAATCTTGTGCCCCTTCATTATTCGCTTCGCTGCATTTTCAAGATCCATTTTAATCTTCTGAACATTTACTATCTGAGAGACGGTTGTAAAAGCAACATCAGCAAACAGCTTAGTTTGTTTTACTCTTGCAGCAACTTCCATAGCAAGTGTGGTTTTCCCAACACCACCCAAACCATAGATTCCAATGATTTGTTCGCGTTCATCTTCAAGAGCCGTCATGATAACATTAAGAACACCAACCTGATTAAATAAAAATATAAACAAGTTAACAAAAATGGAAGATACGAGAAATGTATCAAATTCTGCACTTAGTTAATTAGATAGTAAATATTTTTACGGAGGTTTTATTTTTCGTTTTTCGAGAGGTTAATTTTACAGAGTAATTACCTGGCACTTTCTCCATGATTTTTCCACAGCTTCATTTATGGCATTAGGTCCATCAACTTCTGCTGGCATAAAACCATTCACAACCAATGTTTTGAGTTTGGGTGTTTTATGGACTCCAGCCCCCCATATCTCCATGACCCCACAGTCATTTATTTCAACTTCCTCTAAAGAAGGATATTCGATGCTACAATTCCCAGCTAAGCTGAAGAACCTTTTGAGTCTGGGTAATTCATAAAGGGTGATAGTGGCAAGAGAAGGGAACACAATATCATTTCTAGATTCATCATCTCCACCTCCACCACCCCCACCCCAAATCACTTCCTCTAAACCACCACAACCTTTAATATCCAACCTTTTGAGATTGAGAAGGCCTTGCGCTATGAATACTCTTTCTAACTTATTACAACCATAGATATAAAGAGTGACTAGGTTAGTAAAACTTATATATTCATCTGGGCATTTCCATAACACCTCCAAGTTATCACGATCTACCAATATAAGGGTTCTAAGTTCCATGAAATACTTTTCCTCTGCTTTCCCTTCATCCCCATCACACCTAATTGTACTATCATCCACTAAGCATGACACATTAGGGCAATCATTCAATTGAATATGCTCTAACTTATTAAAACCTTGATGATACAAGGTAGGCATGATTTTATTCAAGTTTTCAATTCCATATAGAGTTGTATTAGGACGATGTCCCTCAATCAATTTCTTTAGCCACTTCGCTAATGAATTCCCAAGAGGTACTCTTGAAAAAACAAGATAACGACCTGACCTCCTGAGCTCATTGCCTGGATAGAAATCTCCGATGCGAATCACAAATCCTTTCAGATTTTCAGAACTGAAACCTTGTCCTTGAGCAGGAATATCATCAATACTTGGAACTGTTAAGTCCAAGTATGTAAGGTTCGACAAGCTCATTACCTCAACAATACAATCAGAAGCTCCTTTGAACTTCAACTTGAATTCAATGCATAACTCTTCCAATCTCCATAGCGCTGATATAACACCTTGTGTTATGCGAGATAGATCAACACAATCCTTAACTTCAATCACCCTTAGGTTTACTAACTGGGCAATCTCTTTAGGAATTTCAGTGATTCCAGTTCCATTTAGAATTAGAATCTCAAGGTCTTTTAACTCCCCAAGTATCGAAATTTCATGGAGAGATTTATTTCCACGAAGATCGAGTGTACAAAGTTTTGTGAGGAGTTGAAACGATTGTGGCAAGGATGAGATATTATTCCACGAGATATCTAAAACCCTTACTTTTTTCATGCACCCAATAAATTCATCTGAAAACATTGACAAATCACGATTGCGAGATACAAGGAAAATCTCAAGGTGTGGTACACTTACCTCATAGTCAGGAAGCTTGATGATGTCATTATGCATGAGAGAGATCCCCGTATATCTTTCTAAGCGGCTGCCTCTTGGTAGCCATTCAGTTAAACCTTGCCCAGCTTTCACGAGAAATTTGTTATTGCCTTGAGATGCAATTAACAATGCAACATCACGAACAACATCATGCATTTTGGTATAGCCCTTCCCACATTGGCTATTTAATAGCAAACAAGAAGATGTGAGCAATGTCACTGCATTTTGGACCCTGTTTCTTGCATCCTCCATGCTCTCAAGCTCATGCAGACCCACCATATAATATACCAAGGCTTCCAACGAAATATTATAGTCCGGAGGGAACATGCTACAGAGCAAGAAGCACGACTTGGCTTCTTTACTTTTAAGATACTCATAACTTAGCTGCAAACGAGCAAATGCTCTCTCTATTTCTTCATCCATTATTTCCGATGCTGCAGGTTTCTTTAGTCGAGAAAGAGCCGCTTTCCATGAATCGATGCTTTCGTCTTTCAAAGCATTCCCTACAGCTTGAATGAAGAGTGGCAATCCACCACACTCTTTAGCAACCTCCTGTGCAACTGGTTTCAAATCGGCATCAGTCTCCACTCTTTCACCAACTACACGTTTGAAAAGAATCCATGCTTCTTCTGGCGGCAAAGAGTCAACCGCAATACTTCGAGCATTCATTTTGTTGCACACATCTCGGCTTCTAGACGTCAATAAGATCTTACACTTCATGTAATTCCTCCCACATGGAATGCACAATTGCTTCAGGTTGAGAATCTCCCAGACGTCGTCTAATACGATTAGAATCGCTTCCCCTTTAATTATCCTCTTTATTGCACTTTCAAGATCCTTTTTAATCTTCTCAACATCTACTTTTTCCGAGACGGTTGTAAAAGCGACGCCATCAAACAACAGATTAGTCTTTTTTACTCTTGCAGCAACTTCCATAGCAAGTGTGGTTTTTCCAGAACCACCTAAGCCATAGATTCCAATGATTTGTTTGCTTTCATCTTCAAGAGCAG
>JAOEHQ010047778.1:0-10614 GCA_025447715.1 Asclepias incarnata | reverse complement strand
TCTCCAATTTAGTTTGCGATTTTGTGGGTATTTTGTGAAAACTTGAAAAAACTTGGGTATTTTGGTATATTGAAGATTATTTTTGGGTATTTAGGCTATTTTCTCTAATACATATATACTAATTGTCTGCAAATGTATATGTTTATGTCTTTTTGTTTGTTTTCGTAATTTCGTTGGATATGATTTCAAGTCCATATAAAGCGTGTCATAGGGACTAAGCCTAGCTAGCTAGCTAGCGATACAATGCCTGCACAAGTAAAGGTCTCTTTAAAAAGACTGTTATGGCTCCCGTAAATTGTTTACACCTTGAACCTTCTATAAATGTACAGAAATTTTTTACCTTAAATCTAAACAATATGCAATGTCTATTTATCTTAAATCTAAAATAATTACCTTAAATCGTGCACCAATCTGTACGTAATTTAGATGTTGCAAAGAGGAAAAATTGAGACAAACAGGTTGTATTTTTCATTTACACAATCAAGAGATGAATATGTTTCTTTAATTTCACAAAAATTATTTAACTATATTTATCTTTTTATTTTTATGGCCATATAATCTATGGTAGGGTTATACCTTATAACGGAGTATTTTACATCATTAGTTATAGAGCACCTTGACCGTTTACTTATAAAGTTCAATTTAATTGGAACGTAAAATCATCGTTTAATAATACATTAAATCAATTACATTTTAAAAGGTTTTTTTTTATATTATATGGTTTTATTCTCAATCCATCACAACCATTGATCGGCCTTGAAGTACCAATAAAAAATTAACCAAATACCTTATGCATGCTATGTAGGGTAATTAGGTATCGTATCCACGAGGAACATATGTGATTATAGTCAAGCTGTAATGGATTTGGTTGATTTTAATGATAGAAATAAATATAGTTATAATTAACTTAATTGACAAAGAAAATTAAATAACTGAAAACTAAATTAAGAAAAGCAATGAATTGAAATGTAGATTGTAAACAATAATGGAAAATGTATCATTCTCGAATCCCAATAACTGCGTCAATCACAAACCTTAACAAACATTTGTTCCAAATTACATAGACATAACTTATATAGTTGAAATGAACAATTTTGGGCACAATCTATGTTAACCATACAATTCGTCTTAATCCTTAGACTAAATAGACACGGTACGAATCACTGACTTGCAATAAATTGTCTTACAATAGTTCAACCAATAAACTTTATTGAACAAACATTCAATCATTCATATAAATCACAATCCAAAAAGATCAAAGTTTACATAATTGAACATAAGGTTTATCAAATAAAATTAAGCAGAAATTATTCATCAGAAGAGATAACTTAAAACTTAACCAGACATCTTCATCTTCAAATCGTTAATGATCGATGAAGAAAATCTATGTGTCATGGAATAGGTTGTGGAAGGAATGATGATGATTGCTCCAATGATTTCATAATTAAGGTTTTCCCTCTCCAAGTGCAACAAAAAAAGATATCCTAACTGATGTTTTTTCGAGCCTTTTATTAAATTTTGACGCCCTTTCAAATTGAGTTGGAAAACAAAATCCTGATTCAATCATTGATTGAGAGCCGTAAATTTATGCCAAACAGTAAAACCCTTCTTAATTTGCATTCTGGTTTTTAACATCCCTGTAATCATAACACCAACTTTTTGTACTAGCCATAAATTTATGGCACCTTATTTTCTTTTTCACGTAATTTTAAGGCTACAAATTCCAAAAGAATCCATGAGGTCTAGAATTTACGAACTACTGTAAATATACTATAAGGAAGCATAAATTTACAGCCTTCACTAAATTTCTCGACTTCTCAGCTAGAGTTGGGGGTGGGATTGGTTGGCATAATGCAAGCTGGAGCATTTTTGCCGTTTTCTTGCATGTTTTGCCCCAATTTTTATCCAACCTAAATTGCAATCAAAATACATCAAAGTAGACATATTCCTATAGAAATAGATGCGTTCAATCATAGTTTAGACAGTGTTAATACACATCCAATTAGCACTTATCAGCCATTCATTCTTTCAAACACTTAGAATTTTTAACCTCAAACATTTATTCTATTCAAACACCTTATAAATTTTATTCTAGATTATTCATCTATCAAACAACAATTTTTTTAAACTCATTTTACCCAACCACCCTCATTCATTGTTTTTAGCGATGTGTTCAGTCTTGCCCCATTATAAGGGTAAATGCTAGTCTGATTAAATATATTATTGTAGAAGTTATCTAGTAGTGATAAATACTTATTACTCGATCATTTAAATTTAAACAAAGTACTATTATAAAACCTCCGTGATTAGTTCATTTATTAATATACCTTTCTATACGAAGATATTTGGGTAGTTGAGAATTTATTCACGAAAGAGTTATATTATAAAAATTTCTATACGAAGATATTTGGGTAGTTTGAGAATTTATTTACGAAAGAGTTGCATTATAAAAATGAGCTTATGTGTAAACATGGAATTGGTGATATTCTAAAGTGCTACAAGAAATAGTCAATCAATAATTTACAAGTCACTAATCATTCTAACAATCCGTCCAACGGTAGTTGCCAAATATGAGTTCACGAACTCTTAAATAAGATTATTTAATTATACACAGTTTCAAAATACATTTAGGTTCATGAATTTTAATCATATATATCCTTTTCACTAAAAAAAAAAAAAAAACACTAGTTTAGATCATTATCCTACTTAAATCCTAAAAAATTGAATTCAATAAGAATGAAACTTTAAGTCTTAACCAAGTTCTAATCTTTGGTACTATTCGTGATGTACAAGTACAACACATACAAATTGTATTTAAACAACCAATTCACGCTGCTTAGTTTTATTTAGGGCTTAATACTTTAAAATGTAAGTAACTTTACACGCTTTGTTATAGTGAGTATCCAAGTTTAATCCTGTGCATTGTATGTAAGTAACCTGTTATTTTGATCGAATCATGTAAAAGTGTATACGTGACAAACCATATGAGCTGCCACGTGCAAGTTTTTTATTAGTGCAAATAAAAATGTTACATGATTTGATCAAAATAACAAGTTACTTACATATAATCCACAGAATTAAAGTTAGATACCCACTATGACAAAACGTGTAAAGTTTTTTACATTTTAAAATACTAAGCACTTTTATTTATATGTTCTAGTTCAAATAAAACATGTATTAAAGTAAAATAAATAAAACAATTATTTTTTTAAACTGAAAATCGTTGTGCATCATGAAAATCTTTGTGCATCAGTACATATATTATTGCTCTATGAATCTTCGTGCATCAATTTTATCATGATCCAAGGGTCAAGATCCTATCCTATTTGTTTTACTTTAATACTTCTTTTACAATAACCAATCCCTTTATTTATAATTAGTATCGGAACTTTTTAGGTTGAAAATAGTTTAATTAACATCTATTTAAAACTTATAGATATTATACATGTATCGGTTCAAGTGAGTTACCATGGTTTTTGTTTTTGTTTTTGTTTTTTTTTTTTTGGTGATTGTTTTTAGGTGTTTTTTGGTTTTTACAACCGTCAATATTGTGTCATTTATGAAGTTACATATTGATTGTTAACAAGAAATAACTAACAAATCCGAACACACTTGTCAAATAAGGCCGGTTGTAGTAATCATCAAAACGCCACATCCGACGCGAATGAGTGAAGGACGTTTGATACGAGGGAGCGTCGAGATGAAGGCGTCGGACTGAATCTCCACATTTCAGACGCAGTGGACGCGGGTATATATTCAAGTGATATACATATATATACGTACTGTGTGTATGCGTGTGTAATGTGTGTTTTATATATAAGCGGGTATATATATGTATATGTCGAGAATATGAGTGTGTGTAATGTGTGTTGCAGGTATTTCATTGAAGAAGAAGAAGACAAGATTGCAAACTTAATATTATATATATTTAATATCATTTTTTAATTTTACCCCTGACTTATTATTTGTTTACAAAGTAATTATATTGGTTTTGAAAAATCATTCTTTTAAAGCTTATTTTTTAATATAAACTATATTGTACCTAAATTTGTATTATGTTTTATTGTTATTATTAATAAATTTGTTATTTAATTTATTTTTAATTTAATATAATGTGTTTTTAATATTTAAAAATAGGGTGAATAATAGGGCTTAGTACGAGGGGGTGTTCTTGGGGATGTTCTAGGAAAGAGAAAAGCTGATGTGGCGCTGATGTGGCTGAAAGAATAGGGTGTTCTTCCATTTCTTACTACGGAAGGCCTTATAAAGAGAAGGTGGACCCAAAGTTGGATATAGTTAATTATACAAAGCAAATAACAAATGTAAAATAAACATTATTTTAAAGCATGATTTAAAAAGAAAAACTAAAACCCAAATTTAGATATAGTTAATTGTAAAAGAAAAAAAAATAAACATTAGTTTAAAGCATGACCCAAAAATTAAAATATATATATATATCAAACTCTAGGTAAAAACATGGCTTAAAAAGAAGAAAACTCAAACCGGCATGATCGTTAAAAGTTTGATATAATTAATTGTACAGAGCAAAAAAAAAAAAGAAAAAAATAAATGAACATTAGGTAAAGCATGACCCAAAAATAAAAATCTAAAAAAATAAAAACAATAATAATTAAAAACCAAGCAAACAACCTGACAGGATAGTTAATTGTAAAAAGCAAAAAACAGACAAAAAATAAATATTAGGTAAAAGCATATGTGAGATAACAACATAACATATAATAAGTAGTAAAACCAAATTCTGGGGGAAAAAACTTATAAAGAGAAGCTAAAACCCAAAGAAATGAAAAGATAAAATCCAAAGTTAGATATAATAAATTGTAAAAAATAAAAAACAAATAAAAATTAAATATTAGTTAAAAACATAAAAATAATATATAAATAAAAATAAAAATCAAGCAGGCAGCTAGCCTGCCAACCTGAGAGCTTCACTGTTCAAAGAACAGTAAAAGCTCTCATCGGCACAAAACCATAAGCCCAAATTTGAATTTGTATATAAGGAATATAGTCAATACACCGAGTATAATATAATTTAATTCAGTTAATGTAACGCATTGGTTATCCATGATAAGAAATAAGTCTATAACAAAAACGATAACATGGATTTATTTCAAACAGTTTTGTTTTTGTTTTTTCTTAACAACAAAATATTTGTTACATAACATATATATAAAAATCTAGCAAGGTGTTAGAATTACAAAGTTTAGTCATAAGGGCGGATGCAGTAGACGTCCAAAAGTGGCATCCGACGGACGTCCACTTTGGACGCTAGTACGAGGGAGACGTTTTGAGGGTGGCGTCGGATTGATTGTTTGGTTTTTGGACGTCCCAGACGCAAGTGAAGGTGGGGTCAAAGGTGATTTAAACTGTTGCATGCTAAAAAAAAAATTAAAAATTTGAAACTTAAATACCGTTAAGGGATGCTCTTTTTTTGTTTGTTTTTTTATACACTTTTTTTTCTATATAAATACATTCATTTCACACCTATTCTTCCACACTTTCACAAATTTTATAAAAATATCTCAATCTTTATACATTTCACTCACCAAAACAAATTAACATGTCGAAAAAAAACAACAAAAAAATTCATCTCGACGCCCCCAAGATCCTGATTTTGAAGCACCACTTAACATACCGTCACCGGCAATGTCGTCTTCAAATGTGGGGGGTCAAACAAGCAACTATTCCCCGATGCCACATTCACTTTCACAACCGGGTTACACTCCACAACTCGGTTTTGCGGGTTACACTCCACAATACGACCCGACCGTTTGGCAACTTTTTCAAGAACAACAACGACAACAACAACAAGAGTGGTTTGAACGAGCACAACAAACACAACAACAACAATTTAAAAGGAGTTACACTCCACAGCTAGATGATGACAAAGTAGGTGTTCTTGGGGGTGTTTTAAAAGAGACAAATGAGCCATCCAAGAAAAAGAAATAAACCAAATGGCACATTCAATAATATATTTGCACATTACATTATTCGGTTATGCTCTAGGATATTGTCTTTCTATAGCAATCATTAAGCATTAGTAATATAATTAAATCATCCCAACATATATTAGTTCTAAACTAATTATAAATATAATGTATCTTTCAATTCTAGAGGCCGAGAAGGATGTAATAACATATCGTTATGGGCACCCCTATCAACATTCCAAATATAACCCTGAAACAATGAATTTTATATTAGTAATTAATTAAAAAAGAAAACACTCAAATAATAAGGGTACAACTTCATATGACAATAAGAAATCTAGATATATATATATAATATATATATATATATATATATATATATACACACACACACTAGACTCATGCTCGCATGATGCGATGGTGGTAACGGCGACGGTGTGGTGGTGACGGCGGCGGCGAGTAGTGTAGGTTATTGATGTAAAAGTAATTGATGTAAAAAAAGGCTAGTTTACTTATTTTAGGAGTTAAGGGATGGATGTTGTAAATTATTTCATTAAGAGTATTTTTGGTAGACCATGTATGTTAGGTGGTAGGTGTGTTGAATGTAGAAGAGTAATTTAGGTAAATCAACCTTGTAATTTGAGAAAAAAGGAGGGAGGTTTGATGTTTTATATTGTAGTATAGATACACACACACACACACTAGATGGGTACCCACACGATGCGACAACGATAATACACAGCGTGTTAGGTATCGTGTCGACGTTAATTTCAAACCAAATACTTGTGTAATAAATTAATAACATAGTACCCGGACAAAGTATAAAAAATAATGTTCCGATAAATTAAAAAAAGTTAATTATTATATTTCATAATAAAAAATTATAAAATATAAGTTATAATTGATAAATAAATAAATAAATTGTAAAAAATGAGAAGTTTGACTAAACGAATAAAGAAAAATATAATTAATAAATTAATAAAGGTATTATAGGTATATCAAGTGAAGATTTTAAAATTTTTAATAACAGAGAGGGGTAAATTAGAGAGAGAACTATAATTTGAGAATTGATGGAGAATGCTTTATTAAGAAATATAGATACTTACGCTGTACTAACGATTTTTGGATGAACGTTATATTCCTTGGCAAAAACAAACGGTACAATCCCTAGTGATATTGTAGCCTTTCAATGCACACAAATAAAAGAATACTCATTAGAAGCTTAACAAAAGAGTCTTGACCTAGTGTTTATGGATTTGTATGAACTTTAAAAAGAAATTAAAAACTTAAAGAAAACTGAATTAAGCTTATATATATATCTAAGAAATAAATGGTAACAAGAACGAACGTATTGATGCTGAGTAGAGTATTACTATTTATTTAATTACCTGAAGGATGGAGATATGGAAAAGATTACCACGTAGGCGCATTATTACACTTGTCACCGCCATTGACGCCGGTCCTAATGCAAACTTCACAAGCATAGCAAGCGTAGCCTTTGATCTCCCACATGCTATAAACTTTGGTTGAAGCGCCATAAACAATCCTTCACGTATAAAACACAAGTTTGTTTATCATATATCATATATTGAATGACTGACTTTTAAATAGAACAAGTCTCTACCATCAAATTAAGGTTATAAGTTATAACCGGGCCAAACATTCCAAGACCAGTATTGATGTTATTTTACTTCATTTTTAAGAGGTTCTATCCCTGTTGAGTAGTTCCATTTGACCATTGATTAAAATCGAATAAATTGCAGTTTTTTTAAAAGTCAGTCGAATATTTTATTTGACAATTTACCAAAAATATCCTAGCTAGAGAGACAGTACCTCATTTCAGTTAACCCTAGCTAACTTTGAACTATAAATTGAACCGCATTTGGCTGTTATTTTAAGATTCTATGAAAAAATCTCACATAATTATATAAGTTACACAATTTATCTAATATCTATACCACTTTATAATGAAAATGACTTGTGTTTTAAATTTTTAAATTTTTTAAAAATATATATAAACATGAGATGGATGTTACAAAATATCTTGAAACCAATATGGAACAATATAACTTTTATGTTTTTATTCATACTAAAGACGAGTTTATCCCACATTGCTCATAAAAAAAAAAAATAGAATAAAATACAAACTTTATAAATATAGAAGCAAATTCAATACTATGATTATGGAAAAAAATAAAAAATTATATTATTCATCAAAAATTAATCCAAATAATTCAGTTTCTATTAAAATGAGAGAAATTATTCATTTTAGCAACCCGATAAACATGCCGTTAGATGTTCTCCCTATAAGATTAGAAGTTGTAGCATTGCGCGGGTACTCTTATAGTAATAAATAAATCGACTACCTTTATTGACCATTGTTAATTAGTAATATATAAGTTACACAATTTTTAAGTTTTAATCAAAACTTTCATAAATAATAACTTCAACTTTATGACAAATAATCTATGAAGACTCAACGCATTTTGTGTTTCACCTTTCTCAATAGCTAATTAATAAACCTTTTTTAGAAGAAACATTTTACTAAAAACATGTATACATGTTGTATAGTTGTATTCAGCCTAATAAAAACTTAGGTTTTAAATAAGATAAAAATGCACAAAAGATTTCACTTTGCTCTTAAAAAAAAAAGAAAGAAAGAGAAAACCTTACCCAAGCTAAACATAGACATTCCAAGGCCAGTATTGGATATCAACGTGATTGAATGAGCTATTATTTTCGGCAGTCCCGCATGCCACCTACGATTTGATTTTTTATTTAAAAATTGCATTTTATAAGTACAACATTAGATTAGAGGTGGTATTATAGTTACATTTTGATTTAATTAGTTAATTAATTAAGCAATTAACCAATTAATAATAATAATAATAATATAATAATAATAATAAGGGTTTACAACCTGAATGACACAAGAGCCCAAATTAGACCAATGGTGCTCGCGTAGGTGTTGGGATTCCTAATAAGTTTTCGCCAAGCCATCGTCATTATCAAACGACTCATCACCAATGTAGACGGCATCTGTTTTCTGGTACCTTCGTCTGGAACCGCCACTAATCTATTCGGTTGTTGCCATGCCACAGAGTCTAACCCCAGTTTGATCCTGTTGTTGTCATCTCCACGTATCTCACATCTGGATTCTTCTATCTCTGCACTCACATTGGTATTCAATAGTTTCTCAAGTTGCATGCACGAGAAATACGAATTAAGATCTTCTCAAGTTAACAATTTAATTCAGCACAAATAGTCGTATTTTAAGTGTACTAATTATATAGATTACCACACATGCCACTAGGACCAACGTCCTTGTGTACATGAAAATTAAGACAAATTAATACTACATCCACATAATATTTACAATTTTGTCATACTTGAACTAACAACCTTATGGTTAATAGGTTAATTACCACACATACCACTAGAACCAACGTCCTTATATACATCAATCATATTGCTACCCAACCATGTTTGCTTCAACATGAAACGGATAAACGGATAAGGTTTTCCTTATTCAGATTAATTATTTGGAGATTCAGGATGACGAGTATTTTTTTTTACTCAGATTTAGTGATCTAATCATGATATTTGTATGATTGTTTCGGAGTTGCCTTGGAGATTTTAAGTTCTTTCCATCTTAAACAACTTTTAGATATATATGTATTTACACTATAAATTAAAATGTAATCACGTTAACTTAGTGAATAAAACAAGTATTTAGAAATAAATATATAAATAGAAATATTTCTTGCATAAGTATATTAAATAAGGTTTTGGGTGGGTGGGGGGGCAATATCCTTATATTTGGGACGAATAAATTAGTTATATATGAACGTAAGAATTTAATGAATTTTGGGGTGGGCATGGCCAACCTTAGCTTTTACATGGCTACGATCTGTATCTTTTTTTTTTAAAGGTGTGAATTACTCGCGAATATCGGGAGGTCTAGCATACGTTGTCTTAACCGGATCCGTGCTAGAGAGCTCACTCGCCCCCAATTTAAACTCCTCGATGAGAAATCCTTATCACCCAGAGATCTGGAGGGGGAAACTCACTCAGGCCCACCATAGGTGGAAATTAAATACATGTGACCACCCCAAATATGCCTAGGGTAGGACTCGAACCCCTGACATCTTGTGAGGAAAGATGTCTCCTTGCCACAAGACCATTTGGTGATGGTTGCCTCAATCTGTATCTAATTTGTCTAATCCGTTAGTGTTGTACTTTTGTTTTTTGGTGGGTTATAAATCTGAGTTTATCATTGTATTTTCTGAAAGTATTATACTAAGTAGGTGATCATTGTAAATTGTAATATTGTTTTATACATTCATTTTGTAAATATCTAATAATCTAGTTTTTTACATTGACAACTATATTACTGAAATTAATAGTTTAGAATACTTTAAACAATTTTGATAATGTAAGAGAAGGTCTCGATCATTCTTATACATTAATATTAACTATGGGTTCACCCTGCGTGTTGTAACATTCGTGATATTTGACCCCGTTGACTTAGGTTTGACCTTATTTGACTCGTTGACTTGAAATGAAATTCCGGGTCATTTTGTATTTTCGTGCAATAAGTTAGTGCAATGTCCAAATATTTGACCCGTTGACTATTTGTATTATTTGATTAACTTTATTAGTTAATATA
>JAOEHQ010047777.1:0-10615 GCA_025447715.1 Asclepias incarnata | reverse complement strand
CGCAAAGGTTATGCCAAGATTAACTACATAATAAGGTTGTGTGAAGGTGGCCACATAGCCTAATAGGGAACCTCACACCCAACTTGACAGGTAGACCTTTCAGTGGTTTATCGATGTTGTAATGGATAGACATAACCAAATCCATGAGTAACCCGTTAACACCCGGTGATCAATCACTCCACTGAGAATATGTACAGTGCCATCGAGTGACTACATAGCACACCCCGCCTAACTGAGTCCCCATCATCATCATCATCATCATCATCATCATCATCATCATCATCATCATCATCATCATCATCATCACCATCTTCAGATAATAATAGACGGATGTCCGAGCGATACGACGACAATGATGGTAGCGGTGGCAGTGGTAGCGACAGTGTGGTGGTAGCGGCCACAGGTGGTGGCGGTGGCGGCGATGACGACGAGTAGTGTAGGTTATTGATGTAAAAAGGGGTAGTGTAGTTATTTTAGGAGTGAAGGGGTAGATGATATAAATTAATTTTATTAAGGGTATTATAGGTATATCAAGTACATATTTTGAAATAATGAATAAAGAGGAGAGACAAATTGAGTAGTTTAATTACTTTTTGATAAAAGGAGTGGTCGTTTGCTTTAATAAGTATTACAGATATAAATAAAATGAATTAAAATTTTAAAATAATATTATTTTATAAGTTCCCTAGACACTTAGCCAGTAATCAATATTTTTT
Source organism: Asclepias incarnata (assembly GCA_025447715.1). Taxonomy (NCBI): domain Eukaryota; kingdom Viridiplantae; phylum Streptophyta; class Magnoliopsida; order Gentianales; family Apocynaceae; genus Asclepias; species Asclepias incarnata. The sequence continues at coordinate 9,899 of JAOEHQ010047777.1, read as the reverse complement.
TTCCCCGTGAGATAGATACATTAAACATCAATTAAAATATTGCAATTTAATTTTTTAAAAAAACATATACTACGTATTTTGTTTGGCATAGGGCTTCTTTAATCGCTCCATCCGTTATCGTGCGATTCTAAAATTAATCGCCTCTCTGTCACCGGACAACGCCGACTAACCAGAATCGCTTACTCTGCTACATCTCCCCGACTTGCCACATCACCTCTTATCTATTTGTAAGTTCTGTATTCAATATTCAATTTCCAAATTAATATTTTAGATTTTCAACTTTAATATTTATATTTGTATGTTGGGGTGTCAATGGATGGATATGGATTAGATCATGATTCGATCAATTAATGATCCAACCTAAATGGATCATGATCCGATCCATGATCCAACATAACTGATCATGATTCGATCTATCCAAATAATGTTAAATGGATATCGATCCATTTAATTTTTTTAGTAATATTTTAAGCAATTAACAAAAGGTCTATTTACTGGATACTAAATTATAAATTCAAAGTAAATGTTATTATATAATTTGTACATCCTGTATCATAACTTGTACACTATTTTAAAATTAAAGAATTTTTAAATTTGAAAAGCTATTTCCCTTTATTCCATAAAGTCATGAATGAAGTCGATAGAAAATTACTCTTGGGGTTAACTGCAGAAAATAGAAATCAATTTTAGACGAATTCACGCAATTAGTAATGTTTTATAAATTTTTTATTTTTTAGAAATCATTTTCTAATTTATTCACGCAATTAGCAATGTCTTATAAATTTTTTTATTTTTTAGAAACCATTTTTTATTTTAAAAATTAAAAGGTTTATAAGACATTATTAATTGTTTAAATGAATATAAAATGCTTTTAAAAAAGTAAAAAATTTATAGGATATTGCTAATCTGGCGACCTTGTATTTTGTTCCGTATCCCTAATAGTTTTGTGATCTAAAGTTTATCACAGAAGTCTCAAACTTTTTTTTGCTGTTATTTTGATTTTCTTCGATTGGGGGAATCAAACACGAAGGAAGTGTTCCGACGGTGACCGGGTAAGAAAATATATTATTCTAATCATGTAAAGTCATCAATTAACTTCAACACCATTAAGCTTTCGGATCCTTCAGCCTTCTTCTTCCTTTCTTAACTTCAGAATCTGATGTAATTATATGGATCTAATCATGCTTTTTTGCTGTTATTTGTATTATATTTATATATAATGATATTATAATAATATTTACTGACTGTATGTATATATATATTGCTCATGTTAAGACTGCTAGGGTTTTACAATAAGTCTTATTTCATGTTATTTTATCAATTAGGTTTTTTTTTTATACTTTAGGGTTTTACAAATTTTTATTATAATCAATCAATTAAAATGTTGTTTCTTTTTTCACATTTGTTTCGTGCTAAAGTTTGTTTAGAGGTTATCAAATTTCATATCTGATTTATATTTGTAAGTATAAAAAAGGGGCAAACGGAGAGGGAGCGCTGTTTAGGCTACCGGGAAAAGTCGAGACTTTGGCTCTGATGTCAGCAGCCTAACCAAGTAACCAGTATTCCCGTGGCCGTATCCTAGAATTTTATTTTGGTAATCTCGAGATGTTTACCCAGTAAGGTTTGAGCCTAGGTCTCTATTGAGCCTTCATGACGCACTGCCACTAGGCCATCTTAGAGATAGTTATATATATATTGTTAAATATAGATCATATTTAGTTTGGAAATTGGTTTATAGGGTCTTCTGTAAACAGCAATCATTGAATGTAAATAAATGTGTCCCACAATCGTATCTCGGTTAAAGTTTTTAGCTTTTTAGATTGAATGTCCTATTGCTTCATGAGTTACTTACTATCGTGTTTAATTTTTGCTCCAGTAGGTAGAGAAAACAAATGGATGTTGATATCGACCATTATGTTTTCCTTGGATTGCCGTCTGGCGAAGAAGGGTCCAAACTTACAGAGAAGGAAATAACAAGAGCTTATAAGGCAAAGGCATTGCAGTTACATCCAGATAAGCGACCGGATGACCCAAATGCTCCTGCAAACTTTCAGAAGTTGCATACATCGTATGAGATCCTTAAAGATGAAAAAGCTAGAAAACTTTTTGATGATCTTCTTCGGGCAAAACAACAGAAAATTCAACGGCAATCACAACAAGACTCCAAACGTAGGAGAATGATGTCGGATCTTGAGGAGAGAGAACGGGCTGCCTATGCTTATGAATCAAGCGGTGCAGCTAAAAGTGAAGAGGAGATTATTGCTAGACAACTTAAAGAAGAAATTAGTAGAATTCGTGCGATGCATGCAAATAAGACAAGGTTTACGGCAACCGGGATGTCACCTTCAAATAAAGAAAGTGTTGGTGGAGAAAGGAGTAACGCGGGTGGAGGGGGTCTTAGTGCAGCCGAGAAGGAGAAGATGCTTAAGGTCTCATGGGAGAAGGGTGGTCTGAATTATACTGCACAAAGATTGAGGGAAATATTTGAAAGATTTGGGGAGGTGAAAGATGTGGTTATTAGGAGTTCCAAGAAAAAAGAATCAGCGCTTATCGTCATGGGTACTAAAGAAGCAGTTGTAAGTTGTTTAGTCAGATTGATTTGAATAATGTTTTATGATGTTTCCGCATGAACATGGGTTCTGATTGTTTTTTTTATTTTTGGCAGGTTGCTGCGACCGGTACTGTGTGCGGAGATCTTTCTAATCCTTTGCTTGTTGTACCCCTTCAGCCAGCCGGGGCTACTTCTTTCCCAACAGCCCGTGAGCCTGTGAAGCCTGACGGTCCACAACTGAATGAACACCTGGTTGGTGCTGGGTATCAAGCATTTGAAGATTCAGTCTTACAAAAACTAAAAAAGGTTTTACATGCTCTTAAATCTCCTTGTTCATGTTATTCTAAATAGCCTCTTTATTGGTTTTCAAGTTCAGGCCACGCATCTATTTGTCAACTTTTATTTTGAAATGTTCAATATCTTAATATAGTTTTTGAGGAATCAGATTGGTAGTCATAAATCATATTCATACTGATGGATTTACGTATCTTTGTCTCTATGAAACTTTTGCCTAGGCTTATTAACAACATTGTTAAATTCTTTTGGTGGTATTCGAATGGCCTGGGACCTTGTAAGGAGTAATCGGCCTAGGCGGGGAGTACTTGGATTGGATTTTATTATATATACATATAAAAAAATTCAAAATTGTATGTTTAGAAATTTGTTTCTTTTATGTTTCCATTCTATTTCTAAACTTATAAACAATTAGATACAACCATAAACACAAAAGAAACAGAAACAGAGAAGAAAAGAAACAGAAATGCTTGACTGAGTTTTGACAGATTTATGATCGATTTTGGCCTATATTTGACCGAGTCTGACTGTTGACCGAGTAGTAAGCCCAAGTAGGGCGTAGGCACCTTGGTCTAGGGCCCAGTAGCAATTACTTTGCGAGTAATCAGCCGCCTAGGTTGATTTTTACAACCATTCTTATTATATTTTGCTGAAAGCCGCCCCACAGAAGCTGCAACATGTTATGCTTAGTTGCTGGCCAGTTTGTGCTATGTAAACGTTACATGGCAAGTTAGCAACCTTTTCTAAACTAAACCTACTGCATATAAGTATACATACATCTGGAAAATATTTGCATTTACTCCCTGGGATAAAGGTAGACAAAGAGCCAGACGGTATGATATACAAGTTTATAGGGAAACTATTGTGGACCGTTTTAGCAGGTTGGGCATCTGGTTGAAACCTGTACTTCTTTATTACGGGTTGGGCTGGTTTGACCCAAAATACTTTTCTGTCCTATGTCCTAAATAAATAGTTAGTGTGTTAAGTATGATTAAAAACTTCATTGTTGCAATAACAGTTCATGTTTATGAATATAACAGTTTAGAAGGCTTTACACACTAATATGTTTTGGGAGATTTTTGACCCATTGTTCATCTGAGCTAAAGCTATCTCTTGACTCGTTTGAGATAAATCATAACCCAAGTTGACCAATTCATAAGTAAAGGGAATGGGATCACCATCTTTATCTATTTATTGTTACTTGAGAGATTATGAACTGAAAAGGCACCTTGGATTAAATGGAGTTGGTAAAATTAGCTGAATAGTCTTCTGCAGTGTTAGTATTCGTCATAGTTATTTCCCTGAGCTACTGAAGGTACCTAATCTTTGAATCTATAGATGTATCGTATAACAGACCATGACAGGAAGGTTTACAAGTTTTTAGGAATACCGTTAGACATCGATAGGCTTGTAAAGGCTGGGCAATCTAGTAATCTGAACAGTTTGTACCATTTCTGATAGTATGATTGAAAAATAAAGCTGTACCTTTCTAACACTCCTATGAGTTTAGAGAATTTAAATTTATTATATACAATAATAGCATTTATGTTTTTTCTATGGAGACTATAAAATCAGGTGTTTCAACAGATCTTTTGTAGTATATTTAATCGTCAACCTCCAAAATGTCTAAAATATAGAATATTTTTCTTATTCCTTTGCTATAAAAGACTGATAACATCAAAGCAGTCTAAATTGTTAAAGACTAAAAGCTTTATCAGATATTCTGATCTTAATGTGTAGAATCTTGTACTTAAGCTGTTACATTTTGTTATTCCCCATTGGTTGTGATGGTCCCATTTTTCTTTTGTTTACTCAAAAATGAAAGCTCTAAGTAATGAAATGATCAAATAAATGGAAGTGCTCAAGGTTGGGGAACTTGTGACTCTGGATCGGATCGGCAGGGGGGGAGTCAGGAGTTTTGAAGACCTGGATCGGATCGGGGTAAAAACCTGGATTGGTGTTTTATATATAAAAATAATAATTTTTGAAATTGTATGTAATAAACTTCAAACTTAATCATAATTGTTTAGAAACATTAACATAATTCTTCAAAGTTCAAACTTAATTGTTTACAAAAATAAACTTAAACCAATTTAGGATTTTATTGAAAGTTTATTAAATTTTATTTATTTTTACCAGAGTTGACCCGAGTTTTGACGGATTTAACCCGAGTCTGCGGAGTTTGACCAGTGTTGACCCGAGTCTGATCTCGTAGGCCGATTTTTAGTCCGAGTCAGTCCGACTCCACTCGTTTGACCGCCGAGACACTGATCTGATCCGATTTTTAGGCCGAGTTATACAACCCTGAAGTGCTGATCAAGTCGTGTCTATTTGATGCTAGTTACAAATTGAATAAATCTCCCATGTTATTTTGTTTACTCAAAAATGAAAATCATAAGGAAAGTGTCAATTGAATGGGACGTGTGCTGATCAACTCTTATCTTTTTTTTTGAACGGCATAAAATTTTTATTAAAACAACTTGTATCTATTTGATGCTGGTTACAAATTGATACGAATCTAGTAGAAGTATGGTGTCCATAGCTTCCTAGCTGTTGGTTGTTTTAGGAAATTAGGCATTCATGAAATAAGAGGAGCATATAAGCAATTATGCACGTGTCTCGAATAAAGTTTTGTTTTAGTGTTTAGTGGTTTAAAAAATGAAAATGTTTTCATTGTTATAGTAGTGTATACTTTGATCAATAATTTTAGTTGTCACTTTATGGAATTTCTCAATTTTGGGTTATTATTAGGACCAATATCTCTAAAGTTTTAACTGGTATTAGCTTAAATTTCTAATTCTGTTCTTCTATTCGCTAATCAATTTTCTTTTTGATCTCATTTGCAGGCTGCTGAAAGACAAAAATGAGCTATGAAAGCATGTGCACTCAAAGTTTAAATTCATTATCGCATTCAGCCACCTCCCTAGAGAGGTTATGTATTTTAAAAGAAGCCGCAACCTCTGTTTGTTGGTGCATTGACCAAGGACTTGTCACAGATGCTTTTTTTTATATCTTATGCTAACAACTGATAAGTTTACTGAGAAATTTTTGTTAGAAACCTTGTATCTTGTTGTGTACAATTATTACAGTGAACATATAATTGGTTTGCTAGCAGAGGCTTACTGCAAATAGATAATAGGCATTAGAAATCGAATCCGTTTGTTGATCGGAAGTTTATTCGGATTTTGAACTTGAAAAATGAGTCAAATCAAGAGAAATTATTGTACTGGGTAGTGCACACCTCCTTACATTCTTTGCCCAGTTAGAACTTGTGCCATCTATTTGGTATGTGCAAAAAGCTATTCTGAGCATGGAGAATCCAGAGAATGATTCAAGTAATCATGCCGCAATTGCTAACCCGATTGCAACGGCTCCACACACTGCGCTGTAAGCTCTTTATCCTCTGTTTTTGTATTATAGATTTCTGGTTGAAGGTGTTGTTTATGCTTAAGGTTCATAGATACGTCTCTTGTTTTAAATGAACGTTTTTCATGTGTGGATAATTCCTTATCTTCACCTTATTGTTGGGTTAATCGGGTAGAGTTACAGGTCACGGGTCCAGCATACGGGTCAGATGGGTTTGGATGTTTCTAGCCGCATGTTTTAAATGAATGAAGAATTAGTCTAGGTTGAACAGATAAGTAACTGAACGTGGGTTTGGGTGTTTACCTATTCGTTCGTTAGTTGCTAGAAATAAGGAACGTGTGGTTTGTTTCTGTTTGTTTTCTTTGCTTTGTTTTGTTATAAATAGGCTTAGTTTTTTCTTTTATTTCTCTGTACCCATTATTTTCAATATAGCAGCTTTTCATTTAAAGTCTCTTTTCTTCTGCATTGTTTATATTCTCCATCTTCTCCATTTACATACTCACGTACATATATACATATATATTGAGTGTGTATTTGAGGGCCTGTGAACCCAACACTTACAAAGCTTTCTTTATGAGCTTATAGTGACTTGCTAAGCCCTTTTAATCGAATTTTTAATGCAATTTAATAAAGAAAAGCAAAGAACATATGTCTTTGTTTTACATTAATTCCCAAGATCCCTGTTTTTTAGTACCCGTTTGAAGTATGATATTCTATAAATTTCCGACTTAAGTAAGAAAGCAACATGGAAATTAGTCCATGTCTAAACAATGTAGGTTTTACCCCAACTTAAATAGCTTGCTGTCAAGCGCCTATTTTTCTCGAAAGTTATATATAAAATCTAACCAGGGTAATCCCTTTTACCCAAAAAATAGCTTGCCATCCAACATATGATAGCACTTCTGTTTGGCAGCAACGAGTTTAAAAATAATTGCGATTCATTCAAACTCTTAATTTGAAAACTGAGATTTCTTCTAATCGCTATCAAATCTTTGAATTACGATTTACTGAGTAACTTATTCTCTTAAACTTCTATTAAACTTTCTTTTATGTATTATTTCGGTATCCACATAGTTCACCTTTGTTTAAGTTTTTGAGAAAACCATAGTTATCAACCTTGTCTATTATGTGGTGAAATGTTAGCGTATAGAGTATTTTTTTACATATGGTAGCACTACTCCTTTTTATTTAATATATAATACTCTATTTCCTTGGTGTAGTGAAATACAATCTCATACCATCCATCTCTGTTTTTCTGTTTTTATGCAGGTTACATGATTACCCGAATCCCAAAATCGGTACATATTTTGTTGGATTGTATCCAGCAACTACAACACTCTTATCATATAAGTTCATATCTCAAAAGTACTCTCCTTTTGACTCTCACATTCCCTTTATGATCCTCTCAATTGTTGCTTTTCTCATGGCTATTCTGGACTTTGCGATTTTGTTTTGCCTATACGAGCGTTTAAAAAGACCATCCAATCAACACTTCTCCCCTGGACATTACAAAATCCTAACTTATGTAATGGTGTTGTTTGTACCAACATTATTCACTCCTCAACGCAAGATTTAGTTTTCAGTCTCAATTACAGAGAGTCTTGGTGTCACCACTCAACAGGGATCCGATCCTACTTGGGAGATTAGCAATTTCTGAAAAGAGACAAGACGTTACCGTATACTAAGTTTTAGGCGTAAAACCATCTGATGCAAAACTTTTGATATATCGCTATTGTATTGTTATGAGCTTTTGTTGGTGATAAATGTTATAGGAAACATCATGGTAAGGTAATTATGTTATTGTCATTTAGTCAAGTTATAGTTGATTTATGGTGATGTAATCATACTTGAGTCTTGGAAAACTGAATATGGTATAGACATTGTTTGTCAGTAGATTTGATTTGCTCGTCTTATGGTGTACTTCTACATTGTGATAAGTTTGATTTTGGTCCTTCCTGTCTGTTTGTTTGTGTGCCTGGATATCTGGTTTGCGATTTCCATTGTGTTATTCATCTAATTTTGAAGCTTTTTGCGGATGGTTGTAATATTGCATTGTTTTGTGCTCTTCAGCAAAAAGCAATTTTGATTGTTTCATGGTTTGTTATAGCATCAGGTATCAATGTCAGACATTGGGCGACCCTGGGTGTTACATGAGCATCATGACACTTTTCCTACATTAGTTTTACCTCTCTTGTCTTCATCAACGCTGGACCCCCTTTATATAAATATATGTATATATGTATGGGAGGACGAAAGAAGAATAAAAGAAGTGACGCTGATTAGTAAAAGAGGTTCAAGGACGCCAAAGCCAACCAACGCTGGATAGGGGGTGAGGGTGCATAGTTGCCATTCGACGTCGGACCACCAACTAGGACAATTCCGATGCCAATTTATGTCACACCGCATGCTCTTAAACTATCAATATCTTCATACTACTAAGTAGAAATAAAAGTATAAAAAACTTAAAAAATTTATTCATTAATTAATAGGAACCATGATTCTTGACCAAAAATCCTTATAATCGCGTAAAATTATCATTATTGTAAATTTGTATAAACTTAACTATTTTTTATGTTGGTCCTGTTGGATACTAAAGAAATATCCATGTTAGGACAATGTATAATCTTAATTTCTTTTAGAAGTCACTCCAACCAAAACTAATGTTTTGTCCTATTAATAACAACTATAACTTTCGAATAATCGATTATGGAAAATGATTAATCCTCCTAAAAATCATCCTAAAATCACAAGAATATCACATGTGAATTCCATTAACTTTCTTTTTTAATCTCATCTTTTGATTTTGTGAAATGTCTTCATCTTGTAGTTAAGAAGATTTTTAGATAGATGAATTAAGAGGATCTACATTACTCATCAACTAAAGGGTTTGATCATGCATTTGATCACTAATTACTATTACTATACATATTATTTCTTAAGGAAAATGAGTTTTTAGTTGATGTATAGTGATTTTATTTGGCAAACCTGCATGCCAGGCTTCCTATTTGTTTTTTGTTTTTTTTGTTTTTTTATTCTTTTTCGTTTTGGAGTTTAATTTTTTCTTTTGCGCCATGTTTTTGAACAAAAATAGCTACGCTTTCATTTGCTTTACACTTTGTTGACATTTTTTTTGGCTTCCTACAATTATTCCTATAATTAATCTTGTGAATGATTCTTATATTTTATGTTGGTATACGACAATACATTTTCATTTATTTTTTACTTTCTACAATTAACAGTATCAAGTTACTACGTTTGTTACGTTTTCATTTGTTATTTGCCTTCTATCATTAATTGTATAAAGTTATTATGAAGGCATTTGTTCTTTCCTTCCTATGCTTAATTATGTAAATGAATGTTATATTTTATGTTGATATACCACAATATGTATGGAAATTTAATACAAGCGTTATGCTAATTATTGTCATATGTTACCAAGTTGGTTTTTTTTATGATGTTCTGTTCTGTTTTCGTTTTTGACTTTGTTTTATGGCTTTTACTTTTTGGATTATGTTTCTAAATAAAATTGCTATGTTTTTATTTATTAATTGCTCTATATAGTTCAAATAATTGTTATATATTATGTTGATATGTAACAATATCTAAGAAAAGTTAAGGGCGCGTTTAGTTCAAGAAAACACCCCCTGTTTTCCATTTTTGTTTTCTTGGAAAACATGGAAAACAGAAA
>JAOEHQ010047776.1:0-10615 GCA_025447715.1 Asclepias incarnata | reverse complement strand
TGGTGAGTTCGTAGGTTTAGTTATGAACAAGTTTTATCCAAAAGACCAATGAAATCCTTTTGAACACAGTAAATCTGCTTTTGTCTGTAGAAAACCCATATTTATATCAAACACTACTTTATACAATAGGATAAAAACCATAGTAAATTGTAATACAATCCATTGTAAGAATTCGTAAGGAGTATGTGAGTATTGAGTAGATGAGCTTTAGTAAAATCATTACGAAACGTTTTCTACACTTCAAAATGTATGTTTTGCAAATTCATATTAGAAAACATTTTATGATTTTGGTACCGGGGAACCACCCCATATGGTACCCTCTACCCTCTGCAGAACCAGGCAGAATACTGGGTGAACCGTCCCATGTGGTATCTCCTATGCGCAGCCGAGTAGAATGAACTTGAACTTACCACAATCAATCAATCAATCAATCAAAATACCGGGACAGATACTAAGTCCACATAGCATAGTATCAAGACAATCCCGAATGGTATTCTCCTACTCTCAACAGAGTAGTATGAACCTGAACTTGAATCAATCATAGAATACCGGGACAGGTACTAAGATCACGGGACATAGTACCGGTGACAATCCCGAATTGTATTCCTCACTCTCGTCAGAGTGGATGAACGCAATCCCACATACAACACACACATAATCATTCAACCACATAGTCATTCAATACGCATAATCATTCAATACGTAAGGCCGGGATAGATACTAAGTTCACGCAGCATAGTATCCCACACAAATCATACAAACCAATCACCCAGACAATTCTCACAAACCAATCACATAGATGAATCGACTAACACACATAAGTCTAACTAAAGCATTATACTCCCGTCCTCACATAGTTAGTACGTAAAACATAATTTTGCATTTACGGCATAAAACAGTAGAAAACAGTTTTAGTGTATCTCTCCACCCCAAAACTCAATAAAAAGGGGCTACGAAACTCACCTTGATCGTCGATAAGAATACAAAGGATTAGGGTTCCGCGAGTATATTCCGTAATTGTCTCGAATCGTCCAACTCTTGATCACACACTATCAACCAAATCTAAATCATTCACAAGTTAACGATAAGTCCATCTTTCAAAAGAAACGTTTAAATCTAAACTAGTGCTCCTAAGAAATGCCATTGAAACTCGTTTAATAAGTTTGTCCATTCATCAAGGTTTATCAAGAAAATCCCTTAAATCTCATAATGTGTTGCTTTTAAACCTTATTTCACTTCATTAATTCCGTTAAGTCACGTTTTAACTTTTCAAATCGTTTTGTCCAAAGTTAAGTCATTTAGTCTTTCGAGAGCGATTTAAATTCACAAGGAACGAACAAAGGACACCCGAAAATACTCGAAGAGTCAGATTTCAGTTTTAAATCGCGTTGACCAAGTCAACTTCGTGTTGACCAGGTCAAACATGCCAAGTTTGCACGCACTTGGCTCAACCCCAGCTCGCACGACCTTAGCCACCAAGCTTGCACGAAGTTAACTCTTAACCAGAAAAATCGAACGCATTTTTGACTTTAAAACGACTTGGTCTTTAAGTAAACATGTAGTACAATCACTAGGGAACATCGAGGGACGAACTAGAATCGAAAACAAAGTGATTTAGAACCTAAAAAGTCACGGACGAACTTGGACTAGCCAAGTTCGCGCGATGATACATTTCAGCTGCGAGTTTGATTTTAATTAAATCCATGAAAACGACTTGTTTTTGGTTTAGAAATATACCCAAGTGATAGATAAACATGTCCCCTAGAGTTTTGATACGAAAAACGACCCAAAACACTCGATTTTGATGCTCTAAAAGTCGGTCCAGGTTCAAAACTGAAAATGGAAACTTTTTCACAAAAATGGGAAGATTCAAGGCATTTGTAGGATAGATTGAGTGATTGATTGTATAAAACACTTACACGACGTTACCCAATGGAGATTTGATCGAAAACTTGAAGAAATTCTAGAAAGAGAAAGTAGAGAGAGAAGTGGATCTTGAGAATGAAAGGAAAAATGGAGGAAAGGGGGGGGTTTTTATACTTCCCTACCGGCTCTCGCAAGACTTAACAGTTTTTCCCAGAAAAACATTCGTTTTCTAAAATCCTTGGACTCGGAACTCATTAAAACATTTATTCGACACCAAAGTCTTTATTTTTCATTTACGTCCTTAACGACTATAAACTTGACACACTTGACATCCAGAAATATATACACTTTATTTTAAAACAATTTAACATTTTAAACTTGGCATTTCTGTAAGCAACTAGTTATCCCTTCTAGAACTCGCATTCTCACTATTAAACTCCAACATTAAACATTCACAACTCGAATTATTATGAACTCGCGAAAACTCAAACTCGATTCTCACGATTGACTAGTACGTTTAGGTGACGGTTGTTACAAGTTAGGAGTTGATGGTTTTAGCTGGACTTGAGGATTGATTGTTGCATTTTAGATGATAGACCCGGGCATGATGCCCCGGATTGCTTTCCCTTACATGGGAATTATTTATTGTATTGCTTGACTTCTATGTATAACTTGGGTAAAAGGGATTCACCCTGGTTAGCATTATATTAACATGAAAACATAAAGTTCTGGCACACTAACTGTGTGTTAGTGCGACAATTACAATACACGCACTAAGTGCAATCAAATTGAAAACAAGCGAAGATGACAGGCCACCTTGCACAAAATCACTATCTAAGAAATAATCACAAATTGCAAAACCAAAGACCCAAAACATCAGGTCACGTCCAAAAGCCCATTCGGAATATTCCAAGCATCCATGCAATCCTGAACTCTAGCGTTCCTCTTGAGCTTCAAAGTAAGTAACTTGAGACGAACTGTAGAAATAATAACATCCTTCACTTGCTTAGTAGTTCGTTTACAATTCTTAAACAACCTTGTATTCCTCTCATTCCAAATGTAATAAGAGGTTGCTGCTAGAAGAAGTTTCATCACAATAACATCTATAGTCTTCCAGCTAGCAACAGGTATTATATCTGAAACAATTGAATTCCAGTCGCTAGGCTGTATAGATAATCCAGCAAAAATACAAACCTCCTTCCAAACCTGAGACGAAAAGGAGCATTCAAAGAACAAATGTTGATGGCTATCCGGTTGTAATTCACACAAAGAGCACAGTAAAGGGTCACTCGAATGTAATTCCCACGCCCGTAGCCGATCCTGTGTCTTTAGTCGTTGCCTCATAACCAACCACAAGTGGAAAGCATGCCGCGGAATACAATACGGAAACCAAACAACATGAAACCAATTAACATGGTTTCCCCTAGGCCGAATAGCCTCCCAAGCACTTGAAACCGAGAAAAACGTGGTCTTCCCATGTCGATCTCGCCAATTCCACTGATCAGCTACATTATTAATAAGAACAGGTGGGTGCAAGGTCGAAAAAATATCAGCAGGCCAGACCCACTCACCATTAGATACCAAATCTGAGACCTTTGCATCCATACTTAAACCCGCACTAGAAATAGTCCTAGCCGAAACAGAATTAATTAATGGGCTTAACATGCACCAGCTATCATACCAAGCAAACGTATTTCTACCATCACCAAGCTTTATTACAAAATAATCACGCAACAGTGGCCTAATTTGGAGAATCTTACGCCAGCTCCAAGTTAAGTTCCCCTGGTAAGGAATGTCCCAAAAATTCCGATCCTTAATCGTACATATGCATCCATTGAACCCACAAAGACTCTTTACGAGTAAGGAGATTCCATACATGAACCGACAATAGAGCAATATTAAATCCATGCAGACTACGGATACCCAAACCCCCTTCAGTTTTCGGTAAACAAACGTCATCCCAAGCTACCTTGGATTTCCCACGCGTGATAGTATTTTGAGACCAAAGAAAACCCCGTAAAACTTGTTCAATATCATGAATTACTCTGTCAGGTAACATGAACATGGTAGCCCAATACACATGCATTGCAGAAAGAACCGATTGGACAAGTTGAAGCCTACCCGCAAACGATAAGAACTTATTCTTCCAATCAGAAACTCGGTTCTTTACCCTCTCAATAAGACCTCGGCAATCCCTGTATACCAACCGAGTAGAAACCAATGGAACACCCAAGTATTTTACAGGAAGCGTACCCTCTTCAAATGGTAGTATACTAAGAATAGAGAGTTTAACGTGGTTCAGAACATTACAAAAAAACGCCATACTCTTTGGGATACTTGGAGCCAGCCCCGATGCTTTTTTAAATTCCTCCAGAACCTCCATAATAACCGTAACCGAACCAATATCAGCCTGCAAAAACAGAATCAAATCATCGGCAAAGCAAAGGTTAATCAGCTCAAGACCTTCACACTTCGGATGGAATCGAAACAAATTAGACCTTCGAACGTTGCGCCTTAACATAAGAGTCAAAACCTCCATTACTAAAGTAAACAAATAAGGAGATAACGGGTCTCCCTATCGTAATCCTCGTCTTCCAGCAAAGAAACCATGAAGATTACCATTTAGACATATAGAAAAAGAGGAAGTAGCAACACATGTCATGATCCAATGAACCATACGCGGATGAAACCCAAACTGAAAAAGAATCAGCTTCAAAAATCTCCAGTCAACAGTATCATAAGCCTTCTGAATGTCCACTTTGAAAGCACATCTCGGAATTCCCCTATCCAAGTGGTAATTGTGCATCAACTCTTGTGTAAGTAAAATATTATCTGAAATGCTTCTACCAGGAATGAACGCCGATTGGTTTGAAGAAACTAAATCAGACAAACAGCCCTTTATTCTATTAGCAATAATCTTTGTAATGCACTTAAAAATCACATTACACAACGTAATGGGCCTATAATCAGTCACTTTAGTAGGGGAAGCCACTTTTGGGATTAAAGAAATAATAGTATGGTTGACCTCTTTGAGTAACTTCCCACTTGAGAAAAAGTCATTCACAGCAGCAACAAAATCGGTTCCAATAACATCCCATGCAGACTTGAAAAAAGCGGCTGAATACCCATCTGGACCCGGGGCTTTATTATCCCCCATGTCGAACAAAGCTTGTTTAATCTCATCCGAAGACACATTACCCACCATGCTCTCAGCGCAATCAACAGAAAGTTTGTTAGGAAATAAACCATTAACATCAAGGGGCGAAGTATTACCAGCAACACCAAGAAAATGTGTATAATGATCCACAAATGCAGACGCAACATCTTCCCCAACAACAGTCCTTCCCCCATTGTCCGTCACTGAATCAATTCTGTTCCGAGCTCGTCGTGCTTGAACAACCTTGTGAAAATAGGCCGTATTCGAATCCCCAACCTTTAACCATTCTACCTTTGCCTTTTGCTTCAAAAACCGCTCTTCATCAAGAACCGCATCATTATAAGCATGCAGAAAAGCAGCATGATCCTCTCTAAGTTGCGTATTGGTAGGGTCTTTGTCCATGTCCTTTTGAACCACATCCAGCTCACTTCGAAGTGTCTCAACAGTTTTATGAATATTTCCTTTTTCAAATAACAATTTCCGCAACGGCTTCTTGAGAGCTTTCAATTTTTTCACCAATCTAAACATAGGATAACCATCAATATGAGCATTCCAATCATTAAGAACCACCTCTTGAAACTTACAATGATGAGTCAGGACATTAGAAAACTTAAAAGGTCTCGGCTTAAATTTCACCCCCAATGGAACACTCAATAATGCAGGAGCATGGTCAGATGTCCGATATGGCAAAAACAACGCATGGGCACCTACAAACATATTCAAAAAAACCTGATTTGCCATAATACGGTCCAACTTTTTTAACGTACCATCCTTACCTTTTGGCTTTTGAATCCAGGTGAATTGGATCCCACTCCGATTTACATCAGTTAATTCCACCTCTTTTATACAATTCCTGAAGTCACGCATAGCCGTGTCCTCTACAGAAGAACCCACAGCATAATCATCCACAGAAAGAGCAACATTAAAATCTCCAAGAATTGTCCAAGGTTTATCCCTAACTAGCACATAATGCATCTCCAAATTCTGCCATAGATCCCTTCGCTGAATATAGTAATTATGAGCATATACAAAGGAACAAAACATCATTTTCCTATCAATTTTAAAACACACTTGCGCATGAATAACTTGATCAGTCTGCGCTAACACCATAAGATCAACAATTCCAGGATCCCAACCCAAAAGAATGCGTGACCCTTTAGTGCAATAACTAGCATTAGACGACCACAACCAATTCCTAAATACTTTAGCACACATAGACTCTAATTTTGAATTACCAACATGAGACTCCAGAATACTACAAACACAAAGTTTATTATCGCTAATAAAACGTCGAACCTCCTTCTGCTTCGGGATGAGATTCAAGCCCCGAATATTCCACGATGCAATATTATACATGATGCACATTTGGGCCGGGAGTGCTTGCCCCCTCAGAACTTGCTAAAAAATCACCCGTTTCATTTATTCCATCCGCAACATCATTCTCCTCTGAAACAACCGGATTAGAATTTAAACCATCACCATCAGAATCAGCAAGAGAGCTGAACGAATTCTGGACATGTACCCCTTTATTACTCGAATCCCTATGCACCTGAGAAGCCCCTGAAGTGGATGCCTCCCCCGACCCAGTCTTTTTAGGCCTATAAACAAACTGTGGCTTAGGCTTCGAAAGTTTGATTCCTTCAACCTGTTTTTCTATGGCAATGCCTTTCCCTTTCTTACGCCCTACAGCCTGAAACCCATCACTGTCCACACGATCTTTAGCTTCTTGTTTCTGTGGTATCACCTTCCTTGGGCAATGATCTTCTCCATGACCAAAAACTCTGCATGTTGAACAATGTGGTGGCTTCCATTCATACTCTACTTGAATAGCCACTTTAGTAAAACCATCCCCTATCATGTCAGGAATACCTATAACAAGCTCCTTTCTCATATCAACTTCCGCATTCAACTCAATCAGAGCTCTCGCATAGCTGCTACGCCCCCAAGACTCCACACACATAGTACTAGTATAAGAATCAAGCATTATTGGTTTACCAATCTTAGTCGCTAACATACTCAATCCATCCTCTGTGAAGGCGACTAATGGTACATTATGAAGCTTTACCCACACTGGTACCTTGGTAATATCAGTTTTAGATAAATTCGTGACCGGAGTCCAAATATTCAATAGAATAGGAACTGATCTTATCAACCACGGACCATTCTCCATAACTTTCTCCATCCCTTCCTTTGTGTCAAATTTAAAAAAGAAAAAACCCGAGGCATTCATCATAACCCGTTTAATTCCAAACTTCCCCCAAGCATTCTTAACATAATTCTCCACAATGGGGAATGCTAGCCTTTTTCCCAAAAAATACCCATAAAGAGTGTTTGCAAAGCGATTATTAACTTCAACCATACTTTCTTTTGGGATAATGAAATCAACACCATCAACATTTGAATCAACAGAAAGTGATCTAAAATTTACCTTCATCGTCTGTTTGTCACGCTGCACAACACCAGCATAGGATATGGGTGCAACCGGTGCACCCTTCGCACTATCACCACATTGGACTTTTGCATCAGCTACATCAACATTCTCTGCCACATCTACCTTAGAACTCTTTGGCTCACTTCTATCAGTTTCCATAGGCTCAAGAACCTCAATGACTTCCTCCCCATCCGAATCAACTGTAACAGAGAATAGCCCTTTGTCTCCATCAGGTTTTGTATCCTTAGCCTCAACATCATCCTTGGGGATAGGAATGACATTAGGACGTTCCACCACATCAGGCTCTATTTCCACACTGGAAGGAGTCGGACTAGACCCATTCTTCTTTCCAGACGAACCATCAGACTTTTTAGTTGACACCGGCAAATTAGGGTTTTTCCCTCTCTTCGCTTTTGTCATCCCAGCACGCTTACCACTCAAACCAGCAAAACGAGAACGTAACAAAGCAATATCAAAGGCACACTCAGCACTCTTCATTCACCACAGAGACCCATGCATAACAAAACCCACACACCAGCAGATATTCAACAACGAATAAAAGGAAAAAACCCTAGACTCTAAAACCCTAGAATGTGGACGATGACCCCTTGATCGATTATTAGATTGACACAATCAAAGATGATAACCCCTCGGCTATCAATCCAATAGATCAACCTTAGTAATCAATTAGAAGAACACACAATCCGCAGAAAAGGGAGGACACGAAAAACCCTAATTCAAAATCACCTACTCGACGGAAACCCTAATGCAATCCAACCCAAGATCGATCAGATAACAATCAGGATTAAGAGATCAAGAAGAATGAAATTGAAAGAGAGACCAGGAAGAATCGCCCATAGTCTAGAGAGAGTGACCCAAAAGCCTTATGTGAAATCATGTAGTTTCTCTGAGTAATATCCATGTGCAATATCCTTTGAGTTGCATCTCACGTTTCCGTCACAGGTGGGGTGTTACATGATGCGCCGCATCACCCTTAGGATGTGCCGCCCCCCGACCTGCATAATCTTGTTTGTTTTGTCTCTAAACTCAAACCATTTGATCACCAAACGACCCGAAACCCCAAATACGACTTTTGTACCTCGAAATATACCATTTCAAGGCACAATTGATGGCTTGACACAATCAATTGATCCATGAATGATTTACAAACAACCACGATTCAGTTGATAACTAGAAATCCCTTAAAATCGATTAATTGAATCACTATAAACCCTAAGGTCTTCCAAGACTAGAAATGAATCAACAAATACAACTTATATGAACAATTCTAAGAGGAGAATAACCACAATACAGACTCACTCAGATCACCTTTGAATCAACCCAAAAATGCTCAAGAACTCAAAGGAAAAGGGTTAGGGCTTGTCGGTGGTTATTTCTTTTGCTATAAAACTGAATTGAAAAGATTATGAAACCCTAATGGCACCATAACCTGCTGTACCTCATGAGAAAAGACCAATTTGCCCTCACTTAAGCACCACTATGACATATTAACTCGACTTTAATGACTAATAATACTAACAGGAACACGACACGGGTTTTCTACATAAATGACGCAGTTTAATCTACTTAAATACCACATAATTATCCACATATCCCACAATAATTATTATCACATTAATTATCCACATAAGTTAAAACGCCACTTAACGGAAGACCGACTTTGACTAACGGTCAAAGTTAATGACATAGAATAAAAGAGATCGGGATGTTACAGTGTTTATTGATGAAACCGTGAAAAAACTTGGAGATTTCATCACCGTCTAAAGCCCACTTGACATGAGACTTTTGTTTGAGGTCCTTTGCTTTATACTCTTCTAACTCGGCGATTCTATTTTTACACTCCCATCTAGCCCAACTTTCATCCTCACTCAACTCGTTTTCTTCCATTAGCCTATCAAGTCCCTCAAGTTCCTTTCTACAAATCTCCATCTCCTCCCATTCTTTATTGCGAATTTTATCTCTCCAAACACACAACCTTTGTCTCAAGTGTTTAAACAACATCATAAGCTTAACATCAAACAACCCATAATACTCAAATGAATTGAAAGCTTCATTAACAACAACATCAAAATCATCTATGTCCATCCATGAGTTAAAAATCTAAAAGGCTTTGGACCAAAATTTAGGCCCTTGACCAAAAAGAGCAATGGATTGTGATCAGAAAAGACCCTGAGGAGCCCACCCTGAGATACGCCAAAGGCCATAGATCCATAACGTCATTACTCACCAAAAGCCTATCAATGTTACTGAATTTTTTCCTACCACCATCCTTCGTTAGATATGTGAATTTACTCCCTTTCAACTCGTATTCTACCAAATTAGCCTGATGAATGAAATCGTTAAACACACAGGCACAATGGGGGTTGAACCTAGACCCCAGTCTGTCTTTAAGAAATCTTACATCATTGAAATCGCCTACCACCGTCCATAAGCCAGGAGCCCTATTTTTCATAGCAGCAATTTTATCCCAAAGCCTCTTCTCCCCAAACTTTGGGGAGCATAGACGTTCATAATGTAAAACACCTCACTACAACCCTTAATTTTCCTTTTACAACCATATAGTTTTAATCCTTTTCACAGTCGATCATAGAAAAGAAGCTAGGATCCCAAATAACAAATCAACTGACCCGACTTTCAACAGGTTCAATCAAGTCCCAACCAATACTCGAATCATAGGCGGAACTACATAAGAAATACTAGTAGCCTGGGCTGCGGGTCCACTAAATCCATGTAGTTTAGCTTTTTTTGAAAAATGATGTATTTTTTATTGGTGTTACGGGTCAAAGAAATATGGGATACCGGTCAATGTAACTACCTCTAAACTTTTGAAAGATTTTCCTAACAATAAAACTTATAAAGATTTTCCTACCAAAAGTACCAAAAACTCTTAAAACCCACTAAAAGTAGCAAAATATCTTTAAAAATTGCTACAAATTCGTAACAGTCTAGTCGTTATTGTTATTTTACACCGATACAAGGCTAATGATAAAAAAAATTGTGCTACGAGTCAATTTTAATCTTGTTACTTTATTTTTGTTTTTAGAACGACAACTATCATACTCCTACTTTTAAAGTACACGAATGCCTAGGATAGACCCTAGGACTTCCGAAAACCCCCCTCTATTCTGCCCCCTAATAAT
>JAOEHQ010047775.1:0-21551 GCA_025447715.1 Asclepias incarnata | reverse complement strand
ACCATTCCCAGATGCGTCCGGTTTCCAACCCCTCTATAAATGCCTTAAGGTCTACGACCGGTAAGGGCAAAGCCCCCAAAACGGCGTAGTCGTTCTATTAAGGGCTACGCCCGTAGCGTCTCCATCCGTTTTCAACACATAACCCATAGAATTTATTTTATTTTATTTAAAAAAATTTTAAAATTTTTTTGGAATGGGTTTTTGTTTAAAAAAAAAATATATATATATAAAATATAAAAAAAAAAAAAAAAAAATAGAAATAAAAATACATACCAAAAAGAGAAGAGATAGAGGAGAAATATGTTGCTAAGATTTGTTCCTTAGTTTTTACCATTTTTCTTGTTTTCAAATGATTACATCTCTATGTTTTGTATAACATACTTTTCAAATATTTTGGAAAATGGGAAAGGAATCAACGAGCTTCATGAAGACAAAATTCTTATTTAACTGCTGTCTTTTTCTTTTTTGTTTCTTATTTATTTATTTATTAGCTAATCAACTCAGGTTCAACTCGGGTTGTTTAATTAAATTTTATAACCAAAAAATATGTAATCAAATCGGAATTTACATATTTAAATCAATACTTAATGTTAGAGCTAACATTAAAAAAAAAAAAGATCAATAGCAGACATATTTTTTGCTTGTAAACATTTAATTAATTGGTCGGAGTTGATTAGCTAGTATCATATAAAGTACTGCTATAAATAAATGAAATCAAAATATATTTTGAAGTTAAAAATAAAAAATAATAATAACTACAAAACAATTATAAAAAAAAATGTGGCAGCAGATCATGAACCGCACTATACTCTTTTTCATTAAACTCTCCCCAAAACTAAAAGTTACCTGTACACATTAAATTTAATAAACTATCTGAAATTGGGAGTGAGTTGTGTAACCATTCGCCTCACCTTATGATGTCACCAGGCGATATTAGACTAATGGGAATGGGGGTGGGTTGGCACGCCCCTATGTCAGTGATTAACGTTCGTTTTTTTATTTTTTAATTTATATTTATATTAGTATTATATATGTGTGTGTGAGAGATGGTGAGGGCACTTCCGTTCCTTTTGTCACGTTACACGAAAACCAATGGAGGGGAAAAGTGAAAAAGTGTAAAAAAGGTGGAGGAAAGGGGCTGGGCACGCCCCCATTCCCTTTGGTCTAATGAGATGGACAAGTGTCTCGTATCCAAGGATATTATACTATATCCTATGGTAGAGAAGTTGGGTCATCCAAACAAATTAGTTTATTAATATTGTAGTTTATATTTATTTATGTCATTTTGAATCTAATGTTGAAATATAGTGCTTTAGTTCAACGTATCAAATTTTATAAAAAAAATAACTTTTTACCTAAACTTTTTAATGATGAAAATCTATTTAGATTTTGTTCATTTAAATGATTATATAATCAAAAATGTTCCATCCGTTAGTCATCCGATAAATGTCAAAGTGGCTTAACACATCATTAAAAATTCCACGTAGACTGTTAAGTTGAATCCAAAAACTCATCCGCAACCCGAGAACTCTTTTGCTCGCCTCATATCTTTTCCATGGAACACACGTAATGTTTTTTTATGACATTTTATTTATCTTTGGATGATGCCGAATAAACTGTTCGGGGACAAACAAGAGAGTTCCAGGGTCGTGGATGTTTTTTGAATCCAACTCAGGAATCCACGTGAAGTTTTTAATGACGTGTCAAGTCACGTTTGCATTTAACAGATGATTAACAGATAAAATTAACCATATTTTCTCTTTTGATTGATTTTGATAATGTAATCTTTTAAATAAACGAAGTTTAAACATGTTTCTTTGTTAAGAAAATTTAGGTAAAAACAGTTATATTTTTATGTAAATTTTCCCTCTAATAAAACTAATTTGACTTCTAGAAAGATAACTAACTAGACAATACATATTTATATGAAGTTATTAAAAAAAAAAAAAAGTGCGTCATATATTAGAGGAGATTAAGGTTATAAAAATAGGTAAGATATGACAGTGGCATGGCAGTTAATAACTTTGGGTATATTGTTTGTTATTATAGATGCTTTATGCTTTTTGCTAGTTTTAAGTTGTTTGTATTTGTGAATGTCATTTATATTTTCACGATTTGTTTGATCTTTTTTGAGGATTTTGGTAACAAATTAAGGGTTGCCATTAGGTACTAATTTATTTTTACCACAAAAAACCATCCGAGTAATCATAATTGATTATATAGTCACTAAAAGAGGGAACATTCTAACCTACAATGTGCGTAGTAATCACAAATGGATTAAGTCACTTCCTACAACCATCTCGATCATAGTGGTAATGAAACATATCTCATAGTGACATTCCAGAAAAATTCGTAACAAACCCCTCTGTTTATTTATATCTATTTTTTTTATAGGAGTTCTAACATCTACTCTTCTATTTCGAATGTACACAAATAAGCTTAAACAACAATAATAATGTAATGCACCACACCCACACTGAACTATATATATATATATATTTGTATATTTATTTTGAACGACAAAATTTATTTATATACAAAATCTCCGACAAGATGCCGAAAAATAAAAATTACATCAAGTGTATAGGGCTACAAATCCAAAGATGTCATGAAATAGATAGTTTCCTGCACCCACCTATATTCTGCCTCGGCACACTTACATATATACATACCCAAACGGTACTCGCGCAATGCTGCGGCGGTGTGGTGGTGGTGGAGACTAGTGGTGGTGGAGACGGCGACGGCGACAAGTAGTGTAGATAATTGATGTAAATGGAGTAGTGTATGTATTTTAGGAGTTAATGGATAAATGATATAAATAGGTAAAAGAGACATATTTGTCATTTCGCATATCTCAAAAATGTAATTTTTCAACATGATGTTTACAATTTTTATATAGAAGTATAGATAATGTATGAGTAACGAGTCCTATTCTGCTGTTGTAAAATAGAGCTTTGTTTTGGTTTTCTTCTAAACAAAATGATCGATCACTTTATTTGGTACAAAATGGACTTTTAGTTTAGGTGTTGCCTCGCTTATATCAAGCCAAAAAATAAAGTTGTTTGTCACTAACTTTTCATATAAAATATGTGATACTAAAATATATCACTTAATATGAAATTTGATCAATAGTCATTTCAAACAATTAGTTTTTGAATTATATACATTTTGTCACTAAACTTTTCATATGGTCTTTTTCTTCGAAGATAATAAGTACAACGGTAGCCCCTGATTTGTGTCGTATCCCAAGGAAACCTATCATTTAAATTCTTTATTTTACTATTAATTTCTTGTTTTAGCTTCACAATGTGTGACTCGTCCAATTTGGCATACCTTCCACAATTCTTTTTATACACCTCAAGTAGTAACAATAATACGTTGTAAACGAACTAAAAATTTGACTAATTATTCATCAGTCATTCAACGGGAAGTTCATTTATGTTCGTTCGTTTGTGTAATTATTCATAAGTATGATGTTCGTGAACATTCAATAATTTGTTAGTGAATGTTGATTCATTTATATTTGTTTGTATATATTCGTTCATTCTTTATGTTTATTTATATACATATATAATGCTCGTTTATATACTTAAATAGTTAAATGTCTAATATTAAAGTCAGAATTAAGCACAATAAACATGTCGGATAACTATTTTTGAAGATGGATATTTTGAAATGTTGAATTTGAATCTTAATGTTTCTAATTATTTGTTTATTCGTTTGTATTTGTTCATGAACACAAACGAACAAACATGAACAAACCAAATTTCTTAATGAACAACATGAACACAATTTTATGTTCATATACCTGTTCGTGAACTATTTGTTAAGTTAAACGAATGAACATGAACAAGACCCCATTCGTATTTGTTCGGTTTATTTATAACCATACTTGTGAGTGTTAGCTTTTGGGTTGTCTTCTATGATAAAGATTCATATGAAGAAGTTGAAGTTTCACGCAATGCTATTATGGGTTCATCTGGTCAGTCTTGTACACACATTGTGAGTGGAGAACTCTATTCCTACGTGTGATACTCATTATGTACAACAATTTTAGATGCTTTCATATTTATTATAAGAGGTAATGATAATGTTCGAAGAAAAATACTTTTTACAAAAGAAAGTGAAGTTTACAGATGTTATATTCAATAAAATCAACCAAAGTGTTTACAAGTTAACAATAGGGCAATAGCTAGGGGCAATGTTTTATACACCGGTTTTTTAACCGGAACAGCTAAGACGAAAAATTCGGGATTGGGCGGTTGAACTGGTTTAGCTTTTTATTTTATTTTTTATTTTATATATATATATATTTATAAAAATGTTATTAAACTTGTTACAATCCAACGAAAATAGTAAAAATACAATTACAATCCACTCAAAAATAATACTAATTGGCTATAATAAAAAGAAAATATAAGTTTTAAAGTTCACAAATAACCAAAAATAATATTAAAGTATACACATTATCATAGAAATAATTATAAAAAAATCCAAAAAAAAAAAACCCGGTTGAACAGGAAAAACCAATCGGTTCAAAACATGCATGGTTCGACAAAAAAAAAAACGGGCCTAAAAAAACGGTCATCTCTAAAAAAGCCGATTCGAACCGATTTTTAAAACATTGGCTATGGGCGACAAACTTCAATATCATTAAGATGCACTATAACTAAAGACAAATTGTCAGATAAAATAACACGAGTTTTTAGCAAAAATTGGTTTAAGTTACTGAACAATTTTTGTGAGTTGGTTAAGTTATTGAACATTTTTTGTATGTAATATCCGCATTTAACCACATTATTTTTAAAGTATAGATATATTGGCTGAACCATGTTTCTACTTAATTAGTTTGTTTATGCTTTTGTGTCCAGTTTATATATGACATTAGTTGAAATGAGACCTTATCCCTATCTGTTTCTGGTTTTGTGTTTGCTGCATACTTTTGAATAAGAAAATTGTCGTTGAGTGGCTTTATTAAATACACAAACTATTCAATAATATAACTACTACCAACATAGTTTAGTGGTTAGACATCTTTATATTTTGACAAGAGGTTTTAAGTTTGAACCCTCTTATCATTGGCGGATCTTCTTTAGGGCCCGGGGGGCCCCGGCCCCCTCCGTTTTTTGGCTACGTAGTGCTATTTTATCCGTATTTCGTTCGAAAAATTATTTTTCTTAGTATTATTTCTAGATTCCATGACTTTCGGCCCCCTCCGTGACTTTCAGCAAGATCCGCCACTGCCTCTTATGTAAATATCTTGGGAGTAGTTAGTGAAAAAGTTCAAAAACAGTCACGAGAATATCCAGTTAGACCGCTTACATCCGAGTCAAAAACTCTATCATTCCCGGGTAACATGAACTGGAAAATACTCATCCGTTTACATGTTTAGTTATTGAGTAATGTAATCGTACTGTTTTTGAAAGTCTATATGATTATGTTATAACAATTCCAGATATGTAAAATCAAAGGTAAAGATGACCATTTCAAAGAAAAATGACATATCGATAGGGAAGAATGAAAATTAAGAGAACACATAATGGGCTAAAACCAAAAACGAAGAAAGAGCTAGGGGTCGAGAGAATCTAGCATAAACAATGTTCACATTCGAGACAGTAATGCAACGAGTGAAGACCTGTATCATCAGATTGTATCAAATTCTTACCTTTAGACTAGTAAACGTTGTAAGTATTTTTCTTTTTCTTGGGCTTCGTGACAATCTAGCTCGAGCTATCTGATGTAATTCCTCTTACTCCGGTGCCTTGCCGGAGTATTTTAATAATATATCCAGCTATTAAAAAAAATGTTATATGTTATGTCTTATATGCACTTGACAAAGGATAAGTTAAAGAAACCTAAATAGTAAATATAAAAGTTAAAGAATTGATGCTATTGGTATTAAGAAAATGAAAAATTGCTGTTGATATGTGGCCAATAATATATTTGAGCCAAAGCCAGTTTGGCAAGTTATTGCCACAATTTCTAATAAAATTATAAAAATGTTTCATGTAGTTTTGAATATGATATATCATGATTAGGTTGTGTACATCTGAGTTAAAGAAAACTTGTCATTCTCAAATAATCTAAACAGAAAAATCTCACTTCTTAATCCGTTAATCTAACATTATTTTGAAGACGGATAATTATATTGTCTTTAATAAGACTTAAAGTTATTACATCTTGATTAATAAACTACCTCAAGTACTCTCAGACTAAAGACCTTTAGATGAAAAACATGAATATATGTTGGTGTCCATGCATCACTTTTCTCTGTTGTTCAAAATAAATAAAATAAATAAATAAATAAATATATATATATATATATTACATAGGGAGTAGTTATTGTAAAACAAGTATTAAAGTAAAACAAATAAGATAAGATCTTGATCATTAGATCATGATAAAATTGATGTACGAAGATTCATAGAACACAAGTATACAGATTGATGCACGAAGATTTTCATGATGCACAACGATTTTCCGTTAAGAGAAATTGATTATTTTATTTGTTTTACTTTAATACTTGTTTTATTTTAACCAGAACCATATTACATATATTGGTGAGATGATGATGTTCAATGAATACGTTTCTGCATATGTAATTACATACATTATATGATTTAATTTATGTGAGATGATATTTGATGGTATATATTCATGAAAATTAGTATCGACTTGTCAAAGTTCAATGTTACTTTAGCCAACTAAATTAAAAATCTTTCATATAAAAATATGAGTAGCCACTTGAAATAACTGCAGTTCTTATTTTAAAAAAATAAAAAATGCTTATCAAATGTATTTGTTTTAAGATTTTTTTGCATATGACAACTTTTGAATATGCGGAATGTATATCATTGTATGCTGAGCCAGAGTACAATTGGAAATGTACATTTCCAAAAACATATATACAACGATAAATTTTCCTAACAGAGGCTAACACTCACTTCTAATTATTTTTTTAGAAAAAAGATATGGTTGACAATTTGACATGTAGCAAAATCAAATGATTAAATGAATAAAATGAGAATTAGTGTGATCATCATGTAGATTTGAGATGAGTTGTAACAAGATTTTTAAAATGCCTTTACTTTCTCATTATTTCTCATAATGTGAGTATATGTTTGTGAAAGACTACACACAATATTACTTTGTATCTTTTGTAAACTATGAAGTGAAATATTATTGTATAACAACAAAGAATATATTAATATAATACATTGAGTTTGGAAAAAAAAAATTTAACGTTTATATATATGAGGTAAGTCTACCTTTTAACGACAGTCTTTTTTTTTTTTTTGAGATTTGGAATGAGAATTTTTATTTTTTATATATAATAAAGCAAGATAAAGGGGAATACAATGCTTCAAGTTGTTTTTAAGTCAACATTGGACCAATGTACTTGATTCACTTGGGCCATTGGGAAATTGTTAGGTAATTTCTTTCTTTGTCTCGCTCTTTTCTTAACCATACATGATACATCACTCGATTTCTTTTAATAGACTAGGAACAATACTAAATACAAAATAGTAAATATTTGTCATGGATAGTATACACTAGTCAATTGGGCTAATGGTTACAAAAAGAAAAGAACCATTTCAGGGAAAGGAAGAAAAGAAAAAAAAAAAAACTATTTCAATATGTCAAGTTGTCAACTTTAAAAAGTAGAATAATTTAAACTATTGCCGTCCTTCATTCATCAAAAAAAAAAAAAAACAAAAAAACAAAAAAACAAAAACCTCACTTAAAATGTTGTTACAGTCAAGCTAGCTATTACAAGATAATTGTGATATTATCTCGAATTCTCGATTTATCAGTTTAAAGTTACGTTGAATATCAATACTCATCGATAGATACCGGGTGTAAGATAGGAGTGAAGCTTTTTTGTTAGAGGTGTTCGACGATAATCTATGATGGTTGTGCTGATGATTTAGTAAAAAAGAAAAAGAAAAGTTTTATTAGGCTGTTATTAACGTGTATAAAATAGTTTTATTTTTATCATAAAATTCAGGGATGAACTTTTGATATGGAAGATACAATTTTTTTTTATGTATGCTAGGGCTGTAGTTAGCATTTTCTTAAAAAAATAGGATAAAAGAGGGCATACTGTCCCCGGAACCACGTTGGATCCCCATCAAGACCTCTCCGTATGGTTTTTGATGCCTGTGAAATACCTTCACTTAATACCCACATGATTTGGACATCTCTAAAGATCGAACTCGCATCTCTCAACTTCATATGTGGGCCCAGTTAAAAACATAAAGTTATTTGTTATAGTATATCTTTTTGGGAAGATATTGATATCCTCCAGAGAAACCCCCTCAAGTTAAGATGCGAGAGGAACAAAAAAAGTGGGTCCCTATTTTTATTTGTTGGTAGACTCATAATCATAATTGAATCATTTTGATTGATTCAATTTTAACAGCTTTGGAGATTTTAACTTTAGATGATCCCATAAAAAAACAGTTTTAGTAGATAAATGTATAAATTATTTAATTTCTAAAAAGAAAACATAGCCTATAAATAACTAATAACTACAAGATTACCCGCACGATGGCAGCGGAATGATGTCGGCGGTGGCGACACGTGAGAGGTAAGTAGAGATCGATTAAGTTCTTTTTTTAGAAAGATGGAGGGGCTAAATTTTATAACGTATTATAAAAATTATATTATATATATAATATAGGTATTAAATAATGAAATATTAAATAATAAACATTAAATGATATGTTAAATAGGAAAATGTTTAAAAAATTTAAAATTTAAAATACCAACAATTGAGTTTATAAAATAGTATAGATATTTTAATTATATATTAAATTATGATATAGATCATTAACTTTTTTATAGACCATTTTATCATGTGATTTTAATAACTAAAATATTTTTTTTAACGACGAGTCATAACTAAAATATTTAAAAATATAAGTTACATTAAATTGAGTTTGTAATTTATTTTTGAGCAAATAGCATAAAAAGTATCCAACATTGTCCATTTTTTAATTTTAGGTATCCTATTTTTTTTAATCCATAAAAGGTATCCAAATTTTCAAAAAGTAAAAATCTTTTTTTAGCATTTTTATTTAACGGTAGTTTCCATTAAGTTTTTGTACATGGCTTTAAAAGTGATATATTAGTTATATGGATGAATTATATATACCCAACATTTATATCAAAGAGATTTGACTTTCAGGCAATTGACTTTTCGAAAGCTCGAGTGTAATGTGGATTTACGACAAAAAAGTCAGATTTTGGTGAAATTTGAGCAAATAACTTGGTGACGTATATTTAGCCTTATTGTGTCAGCGGTTGATAAAGAAAGTGGTGGTTCCTCTATGTACGAAAACTTAATGGAAACCGCGATTAAAAATGTTTAGAAAAAAAGTTTTATTTTTACTTTTTAGAAAAGTGGATACCTATAATTGATCAATAAAACACATAAAATTTAAAAATGGAAAAAATTGATTACCTTTTCGTTTTATTTGCCCCTTATATTGTTATAAATCAAACTAATTTGGTAATCGAATGAAGTAAATTAAGTAATGATAGAAATTGAAAATTTTGGCTAAATATTTCAGAAAAGTATAAATTAAGATTTGAGTTATAAGGTTATATGAGAAAGTTATAAGGTAAGTATTCACAATTCATATGTACGAGGGAAGTTTTATTGCATTGTACAAGTATTTTTCCTCGATCATTTTCAAGATCAAAGTGCACAGATAATTCCGTGAGTCTAGAAATATATAAAAGACCTACACGCAAATACTTACACTGTCGTTATCTCGTTGACATGATTTATCCAAAATGAATTGCGTTTTTTAAAAATTAAATAGGCAAAAGAAAATGTAAGAAAGTATGTCGAGCGAGAGCATTTAGTGACCTGAAATCTCGTTGAATTATGGTAAAATTACGACAAGACTTGGGAGTTCGAACAAAATAAAGTGAATTTTCGTAACATTAGTACATTACAACATATTAATTGCATAATTTGATAATTTCATTATAGAAGATAAGTAGTATCCATAAAATTGACACTACTCCAAATCCTCAAACTTCTAATGCGCAACAAAGTTTTTTGATGAGACATGTGAACTACATTTTCGTGAAGTTAAAAATGTTATAAAGAGAGACATATCAACACGTGTTTCGATCTTGCAGAGCATATTTGTGAATTGATATTTTTGGTTGATAAGTATTTTTTTTTTACTCTTAATATATTTTCTTCATTGAATTAAAACATACTGTTTTCATTATTTCAAATTAGGGATGTGCATGAGACTGATAGCGTCCTGTATTGGTCTCAAAAACCTCCAAAACGTGATATCGATCTCTGTCCTATTTGAAATTTGATACCACCTTCCGGTACCATGTCTCGGTCCCATTTGAAATTCGGTATCATTTTCCGATACCGTAATCAGGACAGGATAGTGTGCTTTTATTTTGTAAATGTAATATACTTTTTAAACAGTAAAATGAAAAATAAGTGAGTATCATAACTTATGCGATGAGTGTGTGAGCATGACACCAAAAAAGCAGCATTGAATGTCGTGTTTTTCCAACTTTACGTCCATTTTTTTTTTCTTTTCTTGAGCATAGAATATTTTTATTATCCCTGCTGGGTGCCTGGGTTATGAGTGCGGATTTGTTTTTTTATTTGATAAAGGTTACCCTAGTTAACTTTGAGTGCGAATTTGTTTATATGTGCAAAAACTTGATTAATGTATATTTAATTAGTGACCCGACTGAGATAGGTAAGAAAGTTTCATGGATGATAAGATTAGATATTAACGTAAATCTAAGGTTTAATGTAAAAGAGACCGACTTGGTTGAATATACGAGTGAGATGGATAATACCTTACGTACTCTATGCTAAAACAAAAACAAATATATATATGGATGAAAAAAATGTACGAGTAGTAGAGCTAAAGATTAAAAGAAAAATTAGCGAATCATTTGTTTTTAAAGTTATTGTTTCGTTTGGTTTTATGCTTACCAGAAGGTGTAATCAAGAAAGTAAACCAACTTCTTGCAATTCTACTATTTGTCCCAAATTTGGGACTTAGAATTTCGATATCAACTTCTTGCAATTCTACTATAGGCCTCTAGATGGTGTAAAATGGTATTGAAAACAAAATATTGAGAACAATGGCAAAGTCATCAAATGCGTCATCTTACGTACTGGTGGCACAGTAATAATTTGGTTTGATTATTAAACCAAACTTGTTACTCTTAGCTGCACATATATATGGAAATTGGCACAATTACTTTGAATGACGATTGAGATAAAATTAGAGTCATATATGGAAGCATCTTTGGCTCAGGTACCGTGTTTCATATATGTTCTAGATCAATGACATACAATCTAGATGACCTATACTAGATTTTCTACAAATGTGAACGTTTCCATCTAGCTTATTTTTTATTATACATTTATACTCTTACTATATATATATATACGACTTCTAATTATAACATAGGTGCGGTCGGTTAATTTGACTTCTTGCTTAATTTGTTATATGTAATAATTGTTGCTTTTTTGTTTTTCAAATTACTATGGCGCGTTTAGTTGTGAAAAGTGTTTTCTAGTTTTCTACTTTTAATTTTTTAAAAATGAAATAAGTTTTCCATCTCTAGAAAACAAATAAAAATTTTGAAAACACGTTCAAAACTAGAAAAATGTTATTTTCATTTTCTACATTAGAAAACATGTTCTAATCTACTTGCTGGAGTGGGGCGGGGGCGGGGGCGTGAGGGGGAGAGTTAATATAATTTGAAGTTTCTAAAATTTAGAAAATGAAAAATAAAAAGTGAAAAACAATAAAAAACTGTTTTATAATTTCTCATTGAAAAGTGAAAAATAGTGTTTTCTGTTTTCTTGAATTTTTTTAAAAAAAAACTATGATTTGATCGCGTTTTCTGTTTTCTATGTTTTCTTGGAAAATAAAAATAGAACCCAACTTAACGCCCCCTAGTGTTTCATGAGCCCTAAAGACCAACAGGAGTGAGGGCGTTTTTTTGCACTTTTTGGCCCCGGAACTCCCCGGAACACCGCCCCAAGGGGCGTTCCTTTGTCTTAAAATCCGTGTCACGTTTCATTTGGGTCGGGCGTTTTTTCTTTGACAACACACACAAATTTAATAATAATAAACATTTGAATTATAAAAAAAAAAAAGTGGGGAGGGCGTTAAGGGCTTTCCCCCATTCCTATTGGTCTAAAATGCATGCATCCTTTCACACATACCTACTCGATCACATGGGGTTGACAAATTAAGAATAGAGTAGTATATACTGAAGTTGCATAGAAATTAATGGAGAAAATGGAGTGATGTTAGTATAAGTTTGACTTCACATTAATATATATATATATAGGTTTCGGTTCCAATAAAACAAGTATTAAAGTAAAACAAATAAAACAAGTCTTTTTTCTTAACTAAATATTGTTGTGCATCATGAAAATCTTCGTGCATCAGTGTATATATGAATCCTCGTGCATCAATTTTATCATGATCCAATGGTCAAGATCTCATCCTATTTGTTTTATTTTAATACTTGTTTTACAATAACCAACCCCTATATATCTGTTTACTGTTTCATATATTTTAATAAAAATTAATCAAAAGGCCCGGTTTTCCACTTTTCCAGTCCGGTCCAACCGGTTTGACTGGTTGAACCTTGAACCGGTCCCTTGTCCGATTTGATGTCTGGTCTGGTTTTAAAAACCTTGCCTGTAACTAATAAACTCCTACTCAGAATTATAAGAACAATATAGTATCAAGAATTGCATGAAAGTCTGTAAACAAAAAAATCATAAGTAATAACACTCAAAAAACAAGGTTCTTTCTTTTTACTTATGATAGATTTCCTCTTGAATCTGAGCTCATAGGTGAAAGTTTGGTGCACAAGGCAAGAATCAAGTGCTATTAACATTGATATGAAGGCAAACATATGCTGTGTCAAGTACAATCCTGGGTCCAGCATTCACATTGCGGTAATTTTGTTTGCTTTCATAAGTAAACAAAAAAGATATATAATTTTGTTTGACTTCATAGGTGCTCATAATTTAATTCGGAACAAACTTGGGGATATGCAGGTTGGCTCAGTTGACCATCATATCCATTACTATGATTTAAGGAACACCAGGCATCCTATACATATCTTTAGTGGCCACCAAAAAACTGTTTCATATGTGAAATTCCTTTCCAATGATGAACTTGCCTCTGCATCTACAGACAGTACCTTACGCTTATGGGATGTGAAGCAAAATCTTCCTGTGAGCTACTTTTTCAGCTGATTTTTTCGACTTTGTTTATTCTCGATTTTGTATATTAAACTCTGTATATCATACTTTATGCACAACTTTTACAGCTTCGTACCTTCAGAGGTCACACAAATGAGAAGAACTTTGTGGGTCTCTCAGTAAACAATGACTTTCTTGCTTGTGGCAGTGAAACCAATGAAGTATATAGCTATCATAAGGTAATCAATGCTGCAAGTTTGTCCATTTTTTACGAATTTTTGGAGATTTAACCAGCTTTAAACATGTGACATCTATACTTTTACCCAGCCCTTAAAAACCAAAGGAGGATATGTTTCAACTTATGATTCCAAGATTAGTACTTTTTGCAGCCAAAACATATTACCACAATTTTCTCGCGAAACTTGCAATGTTTGAGTTGACACATAGTTTTAGAATAATGTTTAGTTGTTTGTCAATAATATAAAACACCCTTCAAGAATTATAGAGGAATATCCTGTACCGAAGCAAATGTCGACAAGTTACTTACCATGAAAACCATGCACAAATTGGTTAATCTAGTTTGTTAAAGATTCAGCGTTATGGTTGCTGAAACTTTCAAAGTTTAATACTTCCTACAATTCAAGGGCACATTGTCTATTGAGAGTGTTGAACTATTGGTCAAATTTTCAAATTTTAGAAAAAAAAAAAAAAAAAACCCTGATACTTGGACCCTATTAATTAACGATATCAACATGTTGTAATGAATAAATGAATAGAGACATAAGTTTAGTTATGGATATTTCTCGAAAAAAGAAATTCATGCCTTTGTTATGGGACTGGGAGGTATAGAACTTAAATGTTGCTCCATATGATCACAACTTTATAGGATGAACAATAGTAATGGAAATTTTATGGAGTTTCAGGCAATTTCAAAGCCTTTAACATGGCATAGATTTGGTACACCGAATGTGGAGGATAGCGACGATGATGCAGGATCACACTTCATCAGTGCCGTATGCTGGAAGAGTGACAGTCCCACAATGTTAGCTGCTAACAGTCTGGGTACGATCAAAGTCCTAGTTCTTGCAGCATAGATCTTGACCCTTGCTTTAACTCGTAAAATACCTGGAGGCTGTGACTGGATCGGTATCGGATATGGGACATTGAAAAGCAAATAACATACATTCGGCTTAATGCTTTTCATTTGTACATACTCAGTTCATCCATAGGAAGAGAATAGTTGGTAGAAACTAGAAGCCATTTTGATTGTAATCTATGCAGGAATTTTGTCTCCACAGTCTGGAATTCTTTAGGTTTGGTTTTGCTGAAAACAATCAAATTTGTTGGCATGATTGCCCGATTTTTCTCACTTTGTGTATCTAAAGCAAGTCTGTAATCATAATTAGCAAACATGATGGTATTATAGAAGCCATTGTTTGTAAAGTTGGCAGCCTGTTGATTACTTTTTGCATGAAATAGAATAATTTTATTTGAAAAGTTTGGTTGTGAATATGGTATTAGTCACTTCATATTAGCAATGTTATTATAGACCTTTTATGCTTGTATTCGAATAATTATGATTAATATTTTAGATTTTTTTTTTTTTTTTACATGAATTTTGTGGGTGGTTAAATTATTTTGGAGTGATCAAATAAGTAAAGTATATGCGTTGGTTTACATAAATAGGTTGAGTTAACTAGTATTGTTAAACTGTGCTGTTATTTATGTTGGTGTAAGTTGATCCTTTTATACACATTCACCTGCCAAATTGTATTGCTTTTCATAGATTCAGTTAACAAGTAGTGTTATTTATGCTATTAAGTTTTCCAAGTGATGATAAAAATGACGACTTCCATTATATGTGCCATGATTACCATTTCCGGCCTTCCGGGTCATAATATGGAGGTTTTGAAGTCTGATTTGATTCAATTGTTTTAGTTCAGAATTGAAGGCACTTTATAAAGTTATACTCGTATATGTTAAAATCTTCTAATTGCAATAATTGTTCATTTTCTATTTGGTTTTTTATTCTATATTTATATATGATTATAATTTTTCATGTAGATTAATCAAATTCCTTGTTTAAAGCAGCAAACAGATTTTCGGTATAGAAAAAATCAACTGGAAGATCTGTTTTTCTGCATATCTTTGATATACCTTGTGAGTTGTGATGTGTGTTGGCTAGTTTGGGTGTAGAATGCAGAAATATGAGCGCACAGGTATGTTTGGTATTGGAGCTTAAAACTTTTTCCTTGGACAAATAAGCTGCTTCTGCATCACTGTCCTTTGTTCTATCACAGTTCTCATTCCAAAATCCCTTTTAATGATATTGACTACATGGAGTAACCAACGGATATATTGGTCAAAATGCATGCAAGAAGCATAAGAAATCAAGAATGTTAGTTAAACGAAGGTGATTTGAACATAACAATAAATTTTCATTTCAAGAGATAAAAACAACAAATGATAAGCTTTTGGTCACACTGCAAGAAATATTAAGCACACCAAACCAATTAAGACAGGTAAAAAATATGTTACAATGCAATACCAATAGGACTGGTAAAGCCATGTTACAAAAAGGAAAAATATATCCAAATCTTTGCTTTGTAACACATGACATTAAGCTGTTGCAGCAGGACCGCAAGTGACATTTGCTTCTGCTGCTTTCATGGCTTCAAACCTCGGCTCTTTTGCCTGGAACTTCAAGCCAGCGTATAACTTCATGTAGTCATCAAACACAAATTTTGGATAAGCTTCTTCATTCTGTGCTTGTTCTTTCACCAATGCTTTAGCTGGATAGATCACAGCATCATTACCAGGATTGTAAAAAGATGCAATCGACATTCGTGCTCCGTCTGTCTGAGCAATAACTCTGTGCATCACACTCTTGTACTTCCCATTGGTAATCACCTGCAATACATGCCTAAGATTTTAGACTTTCATTTAGAGTATATTTCATAACTCCTCTTAATGAATTTGATTCTTTTGTTTTACCTCAATCTGGTCACCAAGGTTGATAACAATGGAATGGCGGAGGGGTGGAACATCGATCCACTCACCGTCCTTAAGTAGCTGAAGTCCACTGACTTTATCATCTTGAAACAGCAAGATGATGCCACCAGCATCGGTATGTGCTCTCAGACCCTTGATCAAATCCGGGGTGGGGCATGGTGGGTAGTTGCTAACTTTGGTTCCAAAGTTTGGAGCTTTTGATCCCTGGAATGCTTTCTTTAGGTATCCTTTCTCCAATCCAAGATTCTCGCATAGCAAGTCTAAAAGTTCCTCTGCTAGTTTTTCGAGTTTACCGGCGAAATCCCTCATTAATTCCCTGTATAATCATCACATAAAACAACATATATTATTAGCATTATATACAGATCGACAAATTCCGTTTACATAGCAATATACGTATATGTTATTTCTTTGTTTACCTGTATTCATCATCAAGATCAGGGATTTCAGAGATGTTAGAGGTGGGGAGATGGCGCATGAAGAAAGTGCTTTCCCAGTCCATATTGTTTACTTCGGTCTTAACACCTTCTAATGCTTTGGCTGCCACCATTTCTTTGAACCTAACCTCCATGCACTTCTTGTAATGGCCTTTTGTCATTCTTTCTACGGTGTCCAGTAGCTCATGGGAAATCCCATGGTTCACTAACTACACGTACGTACATACGATAGATGCATAATTAGGCCCATACTAAAAAACTCAGCATGCATGTGTGTGTAGAGTTAAGTTTTGGGTCAATCGGATAGCGAAAATGGGTGGGGCGGGCAGTTGGTTAATGTTTCAGAATGACAATTTGATAATAGCGGTCCAAACGGCCAGGTTGGGTTAATACGTACATTGGTTATTGGTAGACATTTTGTCCATTTCTAAAATTCATACTAATAGTTAGCATGTTAACTAAGACAATGAAAACCAATATTTTCAAAGTGATAAGCTTTTATAACGAAGTTATTTAGGATGGCTTTAAGCATTTATAATTAAACAACCCAACTTAAAGTAAACAGGTTGAATATCCCGGCTCATATTAATTACAAAGAAATATACCTCAAAGAATCCCCAGTTTTCACAAGCATCCTTAATCTTGTTCATGGTGGCTCCTCTCTCTTCACCATTCAGCTTCTCCATGTTGATCAAAGGGAAGTTCTCCATATCTTTGTTTATCACTAGTTTAAAATAATAATTGATCTTTTCTTCTATATTTTTAAGTGCGTTTTTGTGATTACTTATGAATGTTTGGCTTCCTATTTATAGGAGGTTCATGTATGATGTATGTTACAAGTAAGACAAAATAGAGATGCTCGTGTAAGGTGGTAAGCATTTGATCCAAGGACTAAAAGTTTGACCTATAGGGGAAAGCATGCGTACCTATCTTAGCTACCGTACTCTTTTACAGACCGGTGACTTATTATGTACATTTAATAAATTTCAAGAGATAAAAATAAAAATAAAAATAAAAAATTTAAAACGCAAGATTATCCCATTCATATAACCTTGTACATAGACCATTCCATTTTAAATTTGTCTGGCACATCTCTTCCTTTTTAATCACATAGTTAATGCTAATACATTTATTAGCTAATTAAATTTATATCCTCCTTTAATCTTGAACTTCATTTCAAATACTTTTTTAAGACCGTGTTATGATAGATTTCCATTTCAATTCAAACGTTTTTCCTTGTTAGTAATTTTTTTGAAATTCATGTCTGTTTTTTCACAATATATGATGAATGAACATCACCGAAAGACGGTTGTTAATCGGTTCGTAATACTATACTTATTGTGGAATGATGATATATAGTTTTTTTTAACGGCAAAACTATCTTACTCCTATTCCTAAATTACCCGAATGTCCAGAATATAGTTAGAATACATGTTACTTTTATGGACTTATAATATATGAAAATGAAGTTTTTGAGTATTCTTACGCTGTTCTCACTTCAACGGTGTTCTCATTTGATTGAACTCTCTCTCTCTCTCTCTCTCTCTCTCTCTCTCTCTATTTCTATATATATATATATATATATATATATATACTAGACTGGTGCTCGCGCGATGCGGAGGAAATGGTGGTAGCGGCGGCGGTGGAGACTGGTGGTGATTGCAGTGCAGGGGGCGGCGGTGTGGTTATTGATGTAAATTTAATTGATGTAAAATGGAGTAGCGTGGTTATTTTAGGAGTTGAGGAATAGATGTTGAAATTATTTCATTAAGGGTATTTTAGGTATATTGATTAATTATAAAAATAAAGGTTTTGAAATTGAGGGACATTTTAGGTATTTCAAAAACAGAAAAATTGAAAAATAGGGGGTTGCTCTTTTAATAAGGAGTATATATATATATATATATATATATATATTGACAAGTATGAATTATGCAAGTATATCGGGAGGCACGGACTATGTTATCTTAACTAGACCCACGTTGCGGAGCTCCCATAATACATAGATCCGCTTAATTAAATCCCTCCGAGAAGAAAACCCCTTGCCAAGATTCAAATTCAAGAGTCAAGACCTTGGGATCAGGTAAAATCCTCCGGCTTACCCTAAAGCAAACCGGTAGCCAATTTTGGAGCTATATATGATGCAAGTCAACAATTATTATATATGTGTTTGCTTCATACGTCATTTTTATTTTTTCCATATACAAATCACCTTCCTTTTAAATATTTTTTCAGGTCAAATGGGTAATTATAAATTCAAAATTAATTTTCTTTATTCTTTTTCCAAACAAATACAACACACACGACAATATAATATTTAGGCTGCTAATACTTTCCGTAAATAACAATGTTTTATTTACTTTCTAGAACACCTAGTTGTATTATTCTTATCATTGTTGTTTCTTTAGATATGGATTTAAAGATGATAATGATGTATTGTATTACTTTTGAAAGTTTGGCAATTAGGCCTAACAAGCTGACCCGTGACATTTATCAAAAGGTTTATAGGCTAGCGGTATGTACGTGTGTAGACACACTAAACAAAATGTTATGAGTTCAATTCTCATAAAAACAATTGTGT
Organism: Asclepias incarnata; assembly: GCA_025447715.1. Classification (NCBI taxonomy): domain Eukaryota; kingdom Viridiplantae; phylum Streptophyta; class Magnoliopsida; order Gentianales; family Apocynaceae; genus Asclepias; species Asclepias incarnata. Next base: position 2,287 of record JAOEHQ010047775.1, on the reverse strand, counting down.
GAATTATTATTTGGCGTAAATTAATATTTGCCTTTCTAAAATTGAAAAGAAAACACCATTAGCCTACAAGGTACGCACCCCGATGCAATCTCACAAATGTGTGGGTTGTGGGTTATGGCTTGTAAGTTTCTTTTGTTGGTGGAAAAAAAAGGGTGTAATAGACTTACAAAAATTTTTTTTACCCAATTCATTAAGTCAATCCATTAAGTCAATTAGAAATACTCAATCCATTAAGTCAATTAAAAATCTCACAAATCCTTTCAAAAAAGAAATCTCACAAATGCATGTTTGTTTAGAACTTAATGGACTTAATAAAAAAAAATACTCAATCCATTAAGTCAATTAGAAATGTTTGTTTTGGACTAAATAAACAAAAATCTACTGTATTGACTTAATCGATACAGATATTATTTATCCATTTAGGCACTTAGCACTTAGGGCTAAGGGCGTCCTTATCAATTGGTAACAAATTGGTAAGGACACAACCAATAAGATGTTGACACCTAGCTTACCTAAATGATACTTAAAACATACCAAAAACAAGGATGTTCTTACTAATTCGTTACCAAAACCCCCCCTTTTTTTTAATTAAATTGGGATCAGATTTTGGGGGTCGGGAAACCGGAAGTCGGAACCGCCATGGCTGCCAACCTAAAGGTCTACTCCGCCAAGATATGACACGGATCATCTGATCCCCCTTTTTGAGTCGTTTATCATCATCGCCCTTTTTATATCGGAAACCATAACGTAATAACGTAAAATCAAAGGCAACTAATCGGATTCCGGCGACATATTGCTTTAAAATGGAAATCCGAAAACATTACAACGGATCAAAGTCCGGCAACGCTATCGCTATATATATATAGTAATAACAGTAGCAACAGACCGGACCCCAAAAAGGGGTCACCTGAAACACGCGGAAAACCCTAAAAAGGGGTCAAAGGCGAAGGTTTCACAACCCCCATGCAATTGGTGTAACAAGGCTCGTCGGAAAACCCCAACAAAGGGTGCAATAACCCCCAATCGGGGTTAACAAGGCTCGCCGAAAAACACCAAAAAGGACGTCGCAACTGCCATAAAGGCACCAATTGAGAAGGATGCTGGGAACATAGGTATGTGACATCGATTCCAGCAATATATAGCCAAGAAAATCACGATTAGTTGCCTCAAATCGCTAACCCCAAAAAAAATTAGGTTTCCGGCCAAGTAAACCAAACGGTCGTGAAGGGGAGAAAACAAAAAAAAAACACACCCAAACGTTCCAATTAATCGGTGTGACCACACCGATATACTTCCCTCGTCCCAATTTAAATGTCCTATTTTGACTTTTCGAGTCTTTATTTTGCAACTTTGACAGTAAATATTTTTGTTTGTGTTAATTATAATACTTGATGAAAATTATATCAATGTAAAACACATTTAAAACTCAATCCATTAATATATTTTACATCAAGTATTATAAAACACAAACAAAAATATTAACGGTCAAAATTAAATAAGAAATACGCAAAATGTCAAACTAAAACATTTAAATTGGAACGGAGATAGTATATAACATTTACCGATACCGATGCTTCACCAATAAATAAGGAGTGGTGTCACCAATTACCAATTGTCGGCATGATGCTCTATACCGAATACATCCTTGACCCTTAATGGTTAAAAAACGAATGTTCCTTAAAAAGGTAATAACAATAATACTTGGGGGAAAAGAAAATACTTGTTATATTATAATGTGCATTAAAGTGTAATCATGCAAAAGAAAATATTGCTAATTGAGACATGAGGGTAGTCTATGAAGTGTCGGCCGGCTATATATATTGACAAGACGTGAGAGATTCTTGATGGCCCTCCTCTTAGGGGGTTGGCAACGTAGAGTGAAAAGCAAATGATTCCCGCGGCAATGTAAATGAACACCGGCGCCAACCTTTTTTTCACGCGTGGAAGCAAAAATTGAGGGGATGTTTACCTCGCCTTTGTCACGCGTGGTTTGCTAGCAACGGTCATTTTTTTGGCATATAGCCGTTTACCAATGGCTTGCAACGTAATTTTTTTTTTTTTTTTGAAAACCGCTGAACTAAAAACATATATATATATACAAACCATAGTGTAACAAAGTCACAAACACATACAAACATATCTATACAGCCAAAGATTTGTGTGCCAAACATATACACATTCAAACTAAAACACCCATTTTCATCAAACTAAAACATCCATTTTCACAAATGGCAAAACGAATTGGTCGAACCGTATTCTTAGATCAGCCGTTATTGGAATTGTCCGA
>JAOEHQ010047774.1:0-10615 GCA_025447715.1 Asclepias incarnata | reverse complement strand
TTAGTTTTTTAAATATTATGTAATGGTTTGTTTAGTTTATATAGTTTTTGTGGGATTTTATATATTAAAAATAAGTGAAAAAGAAAAGGTGATGTGGCAATTAGGCGATTAGGTGAAACCAATGCCACTAAATTAGTGAAAATTTGGATGAATTGATGAAGTGTGAGTTGGAAGGTTTTTATTGGGTATTGATGATGTGGAAAATTGGTGAAAGGAGGGATAGGTAAAACCACTCCCTCCCCCTTATGTCATTAATCATATTTAATTTTTAAATAATTTTGGATGTCCTTGTCAAAAGTCTCTTCTTGCTTGGCCAACAAGTAGCTTTTTGTTTGATGTTGACTTGTTAACCCACATAACCAACTACTGCTATTTCCATGAACACAATACATTATGATAATATATTATTATATCTTTTATTTTGATCTTCCAAGGCATTTCACTCTTTCTATGAACGAAAATTATTTTATATTCTTATTGTTAACTGTTAAGTATGATCATTGATCTTTATATCTTGTATATGTTCACACAGAGTAAAAATGTATTGTAACTATAGAAATGTTTTGACTTTTTGATGCATGATGCATGTGATTTAATCCCAAACAAGTATATTTTTTAATTATCGTCTACAAATCAAATATTCTCTCTCTACTTCCATTGAAGCCATTGCCCCTTTATTACGGGGATTAATTAATTAGTTGTTTAATTAGATGAGAATTTAAAAACCCCCCAAATTATTAGAACTATAATAAACTCGCTTTCTATTTCCCATGTGTCCTTGCGATCTATCATGGACTTACCATAACTATACTATACATGAACGGGTATACTACCTGTAAGTGTTGTAGTTGGGTATATCATTGTACTTATAAATTTAAAACTTTGACTGCTTTTCCGGTATACACCCGACGCACATCAAATTGCTTATATATACAGTCTTTATACTCACTAAGCTTAATGCTTAATGTTTAGTTGTTGATGTTTTTATATAGGTGCAACCAGCTCAAGAGGTAAAGAAAAGACTAGGTGATTGTTTGACTTGAAATAGAGTTTGTATGACTTGTAGATAACTTTGAAGTAGAAGGAAAGGTAGAATGTTAATACGGTATATTGATGTTAGAAACTCCCAAATCAATCTTTTGGTCCATCTTGTTGAATTGTGTCAAAATTATTTATTGATTATCACTTGATATCTCTTTTGGGTCAAATGATAAAATGGATATAATGGTTGGTTTTGGTCAAAGTATTGTAATGGTCATATTATGGGTAATAGTGGCAAGTTAAATTCTGCAAAACTTGTCATGATAAAATGGTCATTAGGCATCATCCTATCCTGAACTTGTCATCTCCTCATCTTCACTGTCACATCAGCTTTCTCTCTCCAAGGCACACCCAAGAACTACTCACTCCCTATCATACCCCCTTCTTCATCTCATCCTCAATTAAAAAATATTAAATACACACACATACCCGCTAATTATCTCGTCGAAACATATAAAAAAAAAAGACGGGCTATGACATGACGAGCCAAACGACGGGCTTGTGCCTATCTTGACAAAGACGATGAGATGTATGACGAGCAAATGACAGCCCATAGTGAAGGTCCTTAGAGCATCCACAATGGTGGTTGATGGAAAGCTTTTTTTGGAAAAAAAAAAGTCTTTAAAATAGGTTGATATCATTGGGGTGGAAGACTTATTTGATGGATAGGTTGAGAATCCTCAACCCTTTGAGCAAAAGCTTTTTTCAAATCAAGCTTCTTTTTTATATCCATCAACCTTTAGAAAAAGCTTTTCCATTGGAGTAATAGCTTTTTAACCATTTAAATTAGTGGATTTATGAAGTGGCAAGATAAAAAGCTTTTAAAAGCTTTTTACCATTGTGGATGCTCTTAGGTTTGTAATGTGGCTAGAAACGTACTAGTACTAACGTTTTGGCCATCATTTTTTTAATAAAATTTAAAAAGATAGTAATATGGATAGTGTTTGAAATTGTTATATAGTGATAATCTGCAAATTGCGTTGATATGAAAGTGGTTTTAGGTTGATGAAACAGGAATTTTGGGTCAAACTCTAAAAAACACACGATCTTTCTAGGTTCCGCAAGGTTGTACAGACAGTTAACCGTGCATACGAACGTGATCTACAGTAAATTTTTGTTGTCAAGATTTAAGCCAAATGATATTTGAACAATGCTTGTAAAAAATAAAAAAAAATAATAAAAAATTGTCATCGTCGAATGGGTTCGGTTTTAATTAGTGCACAAAAGTTATCATATTACTTCCAGCTTAAAATGATCCTAATTTATTTTCGATTCAATATCTCAAATATATATAAAAAAGCAATTTCTTATCATCCTTTTTAAGTCATTCAAACTTTGAAATGACAATATTACCCTACTTCTTTATTAATTAATTTAAACATTCTCACCTAGTATACCTATAATACTCTTAATAAAATATTTTACAACATAGATCCCTCGACCGTTAAAATAACCATATTACCTCCTTTTACATCAATTACTTTTACCTTCACAACCACCCCACCGCCAACGCCATCGCCACCCGTCGTCTCCAACCGTAGCCACCACCACTGCTGCCGCCGCCGCCACCACACCGCTGCCGATACCACCATCGTTGTCGCATCGTGCGGACATGCATCTAGTTTTTTCTTAAGAAGCAATATAATTAAAGGAATGATAATCATACTCTCGAGGTTATGATTAATTTGTTTAAACGTGGATAAATTTATTATACTATGATGATTATGCATATTTTTTAAAAGATTTTTATACATTTCCTAAAATATTGGTAGGGGTGTGCCAAGTCTTTCAGGGGCCTAAATCGAATATTTAAAATGAGGCTTTTTTGCTCAACTAATTTGTCAGTATTTTATGCAAATTTATATTCTGGCTTTTATAGATACATTTTTTTAATTAAAGATTTATAGTTAGTATATGGAATAATATAAAGGTGACAATAATTACATCACCACTTTTATCCATAAACCACTTTTCTCATAAAAAGAACCAATTGATTTAGAAATAAAGCGTCAGGTCTAGAAATATGTAATAAGGTATCTTTTTATTATGCCGTTATTTTTTCCTCATCTATGCTGTCACATTACTGTCACATCAGCTTTCTCTTTCCAAGACATACCAAAAACTACCTCTTCATATCATACCCCCATCATCACCTCATCCCCAATTAATAAAATTATAAACTCACACACACATATACTCCTACATACCTCACACTCTCTCTCTTCTTACACACATAATAAATACACTGGCACCACCCCACCCCGTCGATCCATTTCCAAAAACTGTCACACTTCGACGATGACTCGCCCATGAATGGGTTGGTGCCTATCATTTCGAGCAAAATGAGATGCACGTTGAGCATGATAGTGACTGGTATAAGTCATTGGAAAAATAACTCCATCTTTTTGTTCTAAAACATGGCTCAATCCCTTAATTAAAACTCAATGCCCTATACTAAATATAGAGAATTTAGCAAAATTGCTCTGAAAATCGGCGAATTCTATAGGATATATACGTATCATTTTTCCTAATTGATCATTGGTAGACTTAATGAGCATTTCAACACTTTAAATTGATGACTTAAATGAGACAAAAACACTAATATAATGACCCATTTATTTTAACATGACCATAAATATGGGACAAAAAAAAGCATGTAGATATTTTATAGAATTCATCATATATTTAAACTTTGAAATTGGAGTTTAAATTAATAAGAATGAATATCATAGAATATGGTAAATAATTTATTACTTGTACTATGTTGTCTCTATCATTAAGTTGATTTGTTGAAAGGTCATTAGATCATTTTTTTTTCTTTTTTTTTTTGAAATTTAAGTATTATTCACAATCACCGACAACCACCAACTAATGAGACTGCTCAATATACATTCTCAAAGTTACAACGAAATAAACTTACACAATCTTCCAATGTTGTAGAACACCTTTTTCCCCCTATTTCTATACCACAAAAAATCTGTAGATCTCACATCTTGAAAAATCTTTTCCACATTAATCTTGCCATTAGCAAACCTCATCTCGTTACATGATTTCCTAATGCACCAACATGTGGAGAAGACAATTCCTTGCTTTAGCAAACCAAAAATCTTCCCAAGCCCGTAATGTTGGTGGACATCAAACAGATCCTTAATAGGGAAGAAAAACAGCGGAGGTAACTTACACCAAGCACTAATTCTTTGCCAAACAGCGATGGCAACCTCACATAAACAAAATAAATGCTCCGCGTTTTCCTCATCCTTCTCGCAAAGCCACAAACCAGATAATTAAACAAACATTTTCTATTCCTTAATTCCGCTAAGGTAGGTAAGTGATTCAAACCCACCCTCTACATAAAGATGTTGCATTTTTTGGCACTCAATTCAACCAGTCGAGCACGAATCTATTACTATAAACCCAATCACTACCATGAAACTCTTTAACACTTTTGACGCTAAACTCTGCCTGATTACCGCCAAACCATCCCCATTTATCCTTTCCGCCTTTTAACCCAGATCACCTAATAACTTAAATGGAACAAAACTCTAACGATCATGGGACTTTCAACATAATTCATCTTTGGCTCGTGATTGTCTGTTTTGTGGTACTCAGCCCCATTTTCATTCTCATCTCTTTTTCGAGTGTGATTACTCGACGAGGGTATGGCTTGGAGTCAATAGTTTTGCTGGTTTGAATCAGAATTTAATGGTCTGGGATGATATAGTTCGTGGACTCATTCCTATGGCAAAAAAAGAGTTCTTGTATTAGTGTGGTGTCGAAGCTTGTCTTGGCTTCTACGATTTTATCATTTATGGCAAGAAAGAAACTCCTGGTTGTTCCAATAAGAGAAACGCTTTGAGAACCAGATGATTGGAGTGATAATAGTCGTCTCAAGCTTATGACATTTCGCTTCAGGAAGACTAAACAAGTGGAAGAAGCGTTGGCTAGATGGCAGCCACCTTCATTGCTTTTTGATCCGCCTTAGCGTTTAGTTTGTGTTGCCTATCTAGTTTGTTTTGCTTTATTGTATGTATTTCTTTTTCAAATTCTAGATAGGCTAGTTAGGGGACTATTAGGATGTGGTTGTTGCTATTTAGCATGAGCATGTACAAGTCGACATGGCATACAGTCATGTCACCTGAACTTTATTGTTTTTGGGTAAATATATACTAACAGGGGTACATTGATACCCTCTTACCTAAAAAAAAAAAAATTCCTAGCTTTTAGTGATTTGTTGAGAACGATTGTCTTATACAATGAACATTTTGAGACAAGTGATAGAGTATGTATATATTTTTATAAAATAGTGTACTTGTTTATTAAATGGGTATGAAGTAAAGAAAACATATTTGGGGTCTTGAAGATTATGAGGAGTGGGACGTCCAAAGGAAGCCCAAATTAACCTCATCACGACACGTGACGCCTAATCATTCAAGGGGCATTCCTTCACTTTTTGTTGGAGTGAGGCGTCCAAAGGAAGCCACTTAAAGGACCCACTATTTATTTTATTTTATACTATTAATTAAAAGAAACTTTATTATATTAATAATATTAAAAATAAAATAAAATAAAAAGTGGGGAATCTTTTGTTTGTGGCAGAGGAAAAAGTGAGGGGGTGCAAGAAAGTGAGGCGTCCAATTTGTAACTTTGACTAACTCAAATAGCCCTGGAACGCCCCACGGGGCGGTGCGGGAGGCGTTCTGGGCCGTTCTCCGACGTCCCGACGAACATAAAACGTCCACTCCGCATAGTCTAAAATTTTGAGCCCTGTAGCCCTTGGTTTACTTGTTGTACCCTCCAATCGCTATTGTAGAATTGGCTATGTTTATCATTTTAATTTTGACGGTTGTTTAATATTACGTTTTAAATACCGGAGTGATATTTTTAGTTAACTATATGTAAATAAATATATCATTTTGTTTATCAAATTTTAGGCCCGTATCTATACATGGTTAAGTTAAGATAAAATATCAAAATGTTCATAATTTTTTTTTTGTACTGACTGATTTGAGACACACAAATTTTATTTTAAATTTTTTCAAAAACTAATGTACATTCAACCCAAACTATGTTTTTCAAATAAATGCAAAATACAAACATTAATAAAAATTGTATTTAATTTATATTTAAATACTTTATTAACCAATCATAAGGCTTGATCTCATCAAATTAAAATTTGTTTATGTCATAATTAAAAATTTAAATAAATATTATGGATCCACATAAAAATTATTAATATATATATTATTTATCTACAAGTTAAGGATGATGATTAAATAAAAAAGATTTATAACAACATAAACATTAAAACTCAAATTTATAATTAAAATAAAAATTATGGACCCACACAACAATTATATATATATATATATACAATTTATCTACAAGTTAAATAATTTTTCTTACATTCTCTACATTTAAATTTACCAGTTGGTTTTTTCATATATTTTTAAAGTATTTGTAAAGTTTTTTTAGTTACAAATATTTAATAATAAATTTTATTTAAAAATATCGTAAACCTTTCGTGTATTTGACACGAGTCTAAATCTAATTAAAATTTAGATATGATATTTCAAATTTAGGTAACTTTTGCTTAAATTAAATTTAATAAGTTGTAGATATTTTCTAGACAAGTAAGTTCAATTTAAAATAATTTGTTTAGAGATTTTTTTATCAAAAGATATTAATTTTAAGTGAATTGAGGTTGGCCATTAAACTCAATATATAGTTTCTAATTGTATAAAACTAAAAGTTACTACAAAAGTCTTCTTTTTTATGAAATACACCGTTTATCATATGTTATAGTTTCTAATTTTATATTGTTACGCCGCCTAAAATTAAACTCAATATATAAAAAGAAAAGTGAAAAAAAGCTTTGTACAACAGACAAGGGGCAACGTACAAGCAAACACAGCATAGTTAATGGATAACTACAAGCTAACTTAAGCGAGGAGGAATAAGGAACGTGATGGGCACGTGGGAGGATAGGAGGGACAAGTGGTACGTACGATTAATGCATACGGGCTGCTTAAGATAGCGGGAATCGTGGGTGGAGTTGTTGAATGGCCTTTATTCCTCCAACTCCACTTTATTTCCGGCCTATTATTGTTCTTGTTATAAAAAAGACAAATTAAGTTTTTTTTCTTTCTTTTTGAATTTGTTTCATTGAATTTCGATCAAGAGTTTAAACTTCAAAATGCAAATTAATGTTTTCGTACTATATTTTAAAAATCGGTTCGAACAAGCTGACCCATCTAGTTGAACCGCTTGTCCGGTTTAATTATAACCGGTTTCTTAATAAAACTGGTCTAGAGTTAAACCAGCTAATTTTTTCAGTTTTTTTTATCCGATAAAAATAGGGTTTTTATATTTTTTTTGGTAAAAGTTAAATTTTTAGTTTTTAACCTTGTCAATTTTATTGTTTGTATTGTTAAAATTAAATATTATTATTGTTCATTTATTTAATATGATTAGTGTATGTATAAATTAGACGCTAATATTTTTGTTGATATAATGATTGTATGTATATGTTGTATTTCCAATTTCTTGATTTTTATATAACTGGTTCAACAGTTTTCAATCGCTAAACTAATTCAACAAAAAAACTGGTTTTTAAAACATTGTTTCATTCGCACTGTTAGCTCTTTTATGAGTAAAATATTATACACGACAGTTAAAAGCTAACTTAATTAAACTACTATTTTTATATACAACATTTTATTGTGTATTAATCATAACTTAAAGACTTTGATTAACAAAATTCTTCAAATTAAAATCTGAAAATCAATAACTAATGGGTATTGGGTATAAACAAGAAGAAGAGCATATAATACTTCAAAAACAACAAATTTTGAGCTAAATACCAAAGTTATTAAATAATTAACAGTTAAATGATACAAAAAAAATTGAAATGAGTTATGCATATCGTAGATAACCACTTCGTTTGAATCGCATCCCATTTGGTTTTTATGCCATAGTTATTTGAGATCAGTAAAGTTAAATGTGTATTTCACGGATTGTTTATAATTTGATGTGGTTATGTATATGTATTTTGTAAATTTGATAATACTCTGGCCTTGTGGGTTACCACTCTTTCAAGGAGTATTGTGTTATTTTGATCGACTCTTTCGAGTGTTCTCTCATTAGAGGCTTTTTGTCTTTTGGGAAAAATTCAAGGTTCAATCTCTGTCATGGACTCATGGGTGATTTTAAGATTATTTGGGGTAGTATAGGAATATAATAGATTTGTCATTAAAAAAAATTAGATTTAAACTCTAAGCTTTTAAGTTTCAACGATTTTGTGGGTCATGAATATCGGTTTATGCAGATCGTTTCATGTGGTTCATGGGATTCGTGGGTCATGAGTATCGGTTTATGGTTCGTGTGGTCACCTTTTCTTATATGTAAAAAACGGGTTGCAGCCTGCGGCTTGTGGCTTAGGTTTTCGATCGTGAATATGGCCCCTGAATTTGTTGGTCATGCTTGTTTGACTATGGTTCTTTCCTCTTGTTTTTTCCCGTATATGTTCAACTGTTTGTTGTGACACGTTATTTTCTAAGTTTTAATTGATTTATTAATATAACTAATTATACTATACTATTTTTTACTCGTTTGGATTATGCAAGTATATTGGAAGCGCATACTATGTTGTCTTAACTAAGCCCATGCTGTAGAACCTCCCCAAGAAGAAAAGCCCTGCCAAAATTTGAACTCAAGACTTCGGGTTTCACGTAAAACTTTCTGAGTGACAACCCAATCCTATACTATATATCTCTACGTAACAGTAAAATAAATAGATATAAAATACCTTGAACATTTGGAATAAAAAGAAGATATTCTTGAAGTATAATAGTTTTTTTTCCAACATTTATTGATATGTTTAAAAAATATATTTAAAGATAACGTTAACAATTTGATTGTATACAAACAAAAGGTAAATATAACGAAAGTGGAAAAAGTATATTCCATTTATCAAGCATCTATGTTGTTAGATTTAATCATCAAGATCATCCCATGTATTTACCATTTTTATTTAATCAAATATAATCACATCAAAAATAGTCGCGGGGAACTTTTTTCGTAGATAGTTTTCACAATTTAAAAAGTTTTAATTATTAGATGAATGATAATTTTACATTTGTTACCCGCAATATCCACAACTGTTCGTGACCACCTATTACATGTGCAACTAGGTTAGATGACTGAAACGTGTTAAGTCAACTGCTAACCCGCTACTCACATATCACATGTATGAGTGGACTAGATGAGTGTCATATGTCAAGCCAACTACTCACCTGAAACCATCTACAAAAATTTGAATTTTATGAATTTTAGGATATATGTGTTAACATCTAAAGTTATATCTTCTAACAAGTGAGACCATGCGCGAAAAAAAGTCCGACCCATAAGTTAAAGTCACGGATGAATTAAATATTTGGTGTGTTTATGTTTGATCGAATTAAAATTGTTAAACATATCTTGCAGAAAACATCTTTGTTGTGATTCTATTTTTATGCGAATATAAGTAGAGTAATATATTTAGTTTGAGAGGTTTAAGAAGTTTAATCAGTTTATCATCAATCCATATCCACCAACGTCATCCTCACAAAATAAAATAAAATAAAATGTTAAAAAGGACAAAAAGTTAAATGCGTTATAGCTGGCTATGGGTCCCATTTGACGGTGACGTGTGGCTCCAAATGATGGTCTGAAAGCAGACACTAACAGATTTCAGATAACTACAAAACATAACAACAATGAATGGAGGGCCATTATTCGGTGCCACGTAATCCATCTAACAAACCGACAAAATACCAAGACTTTATTCTCAACTACAGCCTACATGGCGCTAATTTTCGGGAACCATTATTTTAGTTGGCCACGTGGCTTATTTATAACGCTTTATTTATAATTTTTATTTTTATTTATAATTTTTTATATTTATGTTGGCCTTGTTTTCCTCGTGAGATTTGTGTAGTTCCTCCCGTCTTTTTCGTGTTTTTTTTTTTTTGAACAAGCACCGGCCACTTGGCGTCCATCTGGTTTAAACGTGACATGTTTTCGGTCCTCAATTATTGTTTTTAGTTATTTAGTCACGTTCTGTATTAATAACTTACAATTAAACCGATTTGTTATCATGTTCAAGTTCATATGTCGATATTTTATAACCTTACAAAAGATATATATAATATATAATTAATAATAAATGAATAGGTTATAATTAAAAAAATAGTTTTAGAGGTTGAATAGTGATATTGATTACCTTCAAAAATTTCTCTAAATATTGAAGAACCGTTAAACAATATTTGGAGATAACCTTAAGTTAATCTTTTAGAATCATAACAATAGTCTTATCAATATGTATATATATATATATTGAAAAGTTATTTTAGTAATCCTTAAAATGTTAGGAACTTTTAGGAACCCTTTTAAACTTTTTAAATCAATTTCAACCATTGGTTATTTTTACATGGTGATTGTTTTTTGAGTTATTTAGGTGTAATTTTGGATTTTACAATTATGTGGAGACATGGATCTTCATCCGTTTTACAATTATGTGAAAAATGGATTCTATGAG
>JAOEHQ010047773.1:0-10615 GCA_025447715.1 Asclepias incarnata | reverse complement strand
TCTCTTTGTTTCTTTCTGCCACTTTTTCTTTTTGTTGATGATGATGATGGGTAGATAGATGATGATGATGATGATGAATATTTATCTATCTACCTTGGAACTCATCGATCTAATATGAGTGGTGTGTTGGTGGCCGATTAAAAAAAAACCGAAATAGGTTAACCGGTTATTATTAAATGAAACCGGGTAGATCGGTTCCAGTTTTAAAACATAGAAACCGGTTATTAACCGGTACCGATTAACCATAACTGGTTTTTTTTATAAAATAAAATAAAATAAAATAACCGAAACCGATTTCTAAAAAAAATAACCTAACCGGTTAACCGGTATTTACACCTCTAGTGTGCAAAATAAATTAAAAAAGACCACGTCTAATTTTGTTTTTTTTTGTTTTTTTTTTTATTTTTAAAGTTATGTTTAAGATGATTTTGTAATAAATTTTAGTGGTAGTTATTTAAGAGTTGTAGGTGAGAAAAAAAAATGCTTAGTTGGAGTTGTATAGAAACTTATGGACTATGGTTGATGACATGTCATTGTATCCCATTAACCATTTAGGTGGCATGGACTAGTAGTATAAAATAAATTATAGGCCACCAATCAAACATTTTAGAGTTATATGCATTACAAAAGATTAATCTGAGTTGTATAGAAAAATGATAATAATGTTGCACCTCGTTAAACTCAACAACAAGAATGTTCGCGAATAATTCATGAAATTGTTTAACGGAAAGTTCGTTTATTTAGTTAATGAATGAACACGAATAAGATTTTTCGTTCGTTTAATTAAACGAACAAACACAAACATAAACATATGTCTTGTTCGTTCGTTAGTGTTTGTTTGTGTGTTTGTTCGTTTATATCCTAATATTGTGTATATATACATTGCGGTATAAATGATATATGCATTGAAGAATCAGAATCTGGGTATGGATGTCGTTGCATGTGCATGTAACTCCTTGTATAAGATCACTTATTTAGGTTTAAGTATGAAAAGGAAGATAAAGCTAGAAATATATATCTTTTAACAGATTAGGAATGTATCTCATATCATGACAATTCTAAGTGGTGTCATCGGTTTGCGATTGATAAAATATCAGTGGAAGACTCTGGCTAGCTATTATGATAGGAACCATTATGATTGTAATTAGTCACGGAGTTCAAAGGCTCTTGCGAGGTCTTTTTTAGCTTTGTTTGAGTTGGTTTGTTTTCTTTGGTTGGCGTGATTTGTATTGGTGTAGTTTTGCGGTGTGGGTTTTTTTATGGTCCTATATCTTTCTTGGTGAGTACTGAGTCGTATTCTCTAGCTTAGGTGAGCTTTTTTAATTAATTAGCAACACATTTGCTAGCTAGCCAGGGTCAGTAAATATAGGATGTATGGTACTAAAACCATTATCTTTGGTAATTATGCGAATCTGATCTAATACCAACAACACAAGACACTAACTAGCATTAGAAAGCTATCTTGCAGTTCTTAATAACTTAAATTTTATAAATAATTAGCACTAAATGGATATTAATTTCCATCTTCGGCAAAAATTACAATAGAAAGGATGCATGATGGGGCAGAGCTTTATTTAATTTGCGTTCTTGTATGCGCAATACTTAATTATACGCTCGATTACCAAAAAATGTATTCATGTTCATTTATTATTCTGATCATGATGAACACATCCTTTGGTGTCACCATTTTTGTAGTTGGGCAGCGGAATTTGGTCAGCCTCTATTGCCTTGACATCATCAACCAGCTTTTGGTAGTGAATCTTCACTTCCTCTGCAGTCTTCCCTGTGACCTTTGCGATCTTCTGAAATCGCTCAGGGTCCTTGTCATAAGTAACCAAAGCATGCTCAAACAGCTTGTTTTGCTCCCAAGTCCAGTTGGAACTCGAAGCCATTTCTTCAATCAATAAAACAAAAAACTAGCTAGAGAAAAATTAAAGCATGTAAAAAAGGAGGAACTGTATATGATGTGTGGACATATGCATTTTAGCTTCTGTATTTATATACAAAAGTTGAGTCACAAAGGGCTTGATGTTCAGTGCCATTCAACCAACTGAGTTGTAAGTAACGGTCTAAGAGTGTTGGCTTTTTGTGAAGATAATAGTGGGAAAGTCCTTGTAACTCGCTAAGTTTCTGGCGAAAAGAAACAGGATTTAAGTGGGTGTGTGCAGTGGTAGTTTAAAAAATGTAACGTAAAATACATTTTGTACTATTAACCAGCTGGTGGGCTCTATCTCTTATTTGACAGAAACCAAGGTTGAATCAGTATTAGCAGACTCTCTAATTTGCCACATAAAGTCACGGACATAACAATTTTCAAACACCATTTATAGAATTCTTGTAGATCAATATACATATATATATTTAAATAAATAAATGATAACAATATTTTGAATAATTATAAGAATATAAAGTGCATTTATTACTTACCGAGTAAATATGAAACAATTAAAGTTTTCATTGCATTGTTAAAGGACAAACGGAGTAGCAAATCTAGATTAATAGCAAGTACTGTCTTATTTTAAATATGTTTCACATTCTTCACCGGAGTCGCGTACCTAAACTTATATACAACGGATAATGCACAACGTGAAAACAGTAACCTAGGACATGTTAGAAAATGGTGTAGATATTACAAAATTGATTATTATTTTTAAGGTTTTGTTAATGACAGCTCTAAAGGTTATTGATAAGCATTAATTCGGTGCATTAAAATTTGTGTTTTGCTGTCAAGAAATTTAAGGGTTGGTTTTTAATATATAAGAGGGGAGGGAGTGGTACTCTTACCACTCACTAATAGCATTGCTCCATATCAAATAGCCCATTTAAGCTCAATTTCAAACCAAAATGGTGGAAGTGGTGAGATTGAAATATCCCCCTTAACAAAGATGAATACAACATGTCATATTCACACTAGTCAAACAATTGTGCCACTCGGTTATGTGAACCGCGTTTTCCAATTTTGAGTGAAACTGGAGGGGTGGCGGTGGTGTTGCCATGTAACCAACACTTAACCGTGTGGGTTTACGGCTCCCACTCCCTCTCTTATAAGATACTACTTTTTATGTGCATGTAATAGGTTATTAATGATCACATCCCTTAAGGCTATTGTTAGCATTTCCATTATTTTTAATCTATGGGAGTCCAAGATTAGTTTGTTAATCATATCATTTATACTAAAATTAAAGATTGTGTTCCGTGGGTAGTAACAATAAGCCACTCAAGTTACTGATATTATTAAAAGAAAATAGTTGCCTGCGCATCTGTATAAGGAGCAGCGGAAACAGGTGATAACAGAAGGAGACTAGAAAGAGAAACAATGTCACCCTCAAACGATCATAACTTATAGTTGGGCTCGGGCTTGGGACACTTGACTGGTCTACTAAAGTGTACAAAATGATTGTAGGAAATTAAATAGAATCACACTTCACACTCATAAACATACAAAACATAATCTTTGTCTGTAAATTAATATGTCGATTCCAATTTGTTACCTCAACGTTATTGTTTTAGTCCGTCGTTGTTTTGATATTGTGCTTTCTCTTCCAAAGCAGAAAATATATATATATATATATATATATATATATACTGGACCTACGAATTAAAGGTCGAGTATATATGTTGATGCCAATTTGTTATGTCAACGTTATTGTTTTAGTGATTTAGTCCATCATTGTTTTGATATTGTGTTGGATTCTCTCAAGTTGATATCAATTTATCTTACAAAACAGAAAAAAAATAAATATATATATATATATATATATAATGGACCTACGAATTAAAGGTCCAATATATATGATGATGCCAATTTGTTGCATCAACTGTTATTGTTTTAGTCCGTCATTGTTTTGATATTGTGTTGGATTCTCTCAAGTTGATATCAATTTCACTTCCAAAACAGAAAATATATATATATATATATACTTATACTGGACCTCGTTAAAGGTCCCAAACTTTTTTTAAAAATGATTTAGTTTGTAAGGGACATGACCCATTACGCTGATGTCAACTAAAGAGAAACTTAATCCTTTAGTTATGTTTCTATAGTTTGCCTAAAATTAGTGTCAGAAAACTATGAGTTAGTAGTTATTAAAAGCAATTTGCTAATGAAAACAGGTTAAAGCTAATTTCAGTCATTGAAAACGTAGGACTAAATTATATGAAACCTGTGTGGAAAAATTCAAACAGTTGAATCTAGTTTGTAGTCTGTCATTTTTTCATCGTGACCCTTTCATTTTCATTTTATAGTTTATGAAAATGAGTGTTTTGATGTAGCTGCTTATAATCAAGATTCCACACACACATGCAAAGGAACCATATATAATAATATATGCTTACTGAAGTTCCAAAGAAACAGATTTATTTTCATCACTAGCACTATCTCCCTCCCCCGAGCTCTGTTTCAGAAGGTTCAAATAGAAGCTCAAAGATGTGCATAGATTGGTCTGCTGGGTCCATACGAAGCTTGCTTTTTTGGCCTCTGTTTTAGCCATTGGATCAGGAATGGTGTTCTGTCTTTAATCAATATCTTCCAATTGGGTTACTATTTTTTCTTGTTTATATGGTCTGTGTTTCCAGCATTAATTATATATAGCTTTGTGTTTCTCCACTCCGCCTGGCTATTTCTCAATTGGCCGATCGAGCAGCCGGCGTCTGTATTTTCGCAACACATTGCTTGATACTTCTAGTAACTTGATTCTTTGCTTAAGCTTTTAAAAAGAGGTTCCAAACTAAAACAATGCCAGCTCAAGCAACCATATAAGGATGTCGGCCATTTTTCATTGATACCTTATTTTTCATACGGATAACTACTCGAAGTGTTTCTTTTTCCTTATTATTAGTCTTCGTTTCTAGCTAATTTACAACAGATTTAATACATATTACATGTTAGCTTCAAAGGTTGATTTTTTATTAATATTATTTAATTTGGCAGTACTAATTTAGAACTATTAGGCAAGTGCCTATAGTATTGAGCTTCTTCTCTGCCACACCCCCTGCCTATAGGTCATCTTCTTCACCCCATCATCAAATATATATACCCACACACACACATATATATACATATATAACAAAATAAAAATAAAAATTTTTGATTGGTTGTTATTATGTTTTAATTGGCCCCACCTCACATCGTCTTACAACTTCTTCTCACCGACGTAATTGCAAGACGCTCACCCAAGACACCATGGTGTCTATAGTACTGTCTTTGGAAGAAGCCTTGGAGGACGCTTCCGATACTATAGGCACCGGCCTTAGGGAAAAAAGGCATCCAATGAATGAGTAAATTATAATCTATATCTTTGCAAGAATATTCCAAATGCGTCATCATCTATAAGTGGTGTAACAGTTCATATATATTCACTTCCTCAATTCTTTATAGCTATGAGAACCCATATTCGTTCATATATTCTGTGGCTCTTCAAGCTGGAGATCATATTTAATTTCTAGCTCCTTTCTCATAAAATACTAATATATCCGTACACTATTATAATGTTACAACAACATTATCGTATATACGTACTATATGTTTGAGCAAAAGTGAAGTATCAATGCATCATAATTAATAGATCCTTTATATTACACACTTCAGGCAGTGGCAAGTGTTCTCTCAGCTTGAATTGGACTTATATTTGGTATTCTTGGATTCTCAGGTCATGAGTCATTAATAGATTAAGAACATAAAGATAAATACCCGAGTCTCTAATCTTTGCAAAAAGTAGATCTCCTTTCAAAAATAATTAAAAGAAAATTCGTTACTCATATTGAGATGTCATACGTGCATTTGGATCAATGAAAAGTAGGCCAAGCAAAATACGAAGGAAAAAATGCCTAAAATGTTAGTGTACAATACGCCAATGGAAATTGAGCTATCACACTGGAATTTTTGGAGGGATGGTATGTATTTGAAGTGAACTTGTAGAACACATATATGGTCAGAGTGTGAGTTTGTAAAAATTCCCTGTTTGTAAGTGAAGCCCAACATTGGCAATTCCAGATTTTGCTTGTGTGGCATAGACTGGAACTGCCAGTTCTGGTGTTGCTTTTGCATACTCACGCTTTGACCAAACGTAAGTTCACTTCAAATCCATACCATCCCTCCAAAAGATTGATTACACTGGGAATGGAAAGGTGATGCCCAAAATGTAATAGTTCAAGCTAGAGATATTTACGATATCTTATCATCCTTAATTGCTTATTAGCTGTTTCTCTACCTTTGAGATCTGTCTCATTCCGAAATTCTAGGAGTACACCTTACTTAAATGTGGTCCTTTATTTCATGTCAAATCTCTCAGGGTCAATTCCCTTTTAGAGGGCCAGTCAAAGTTGTTTGAGACTCAAATTTATATAAGTTTGCCACAGGAGTGTGATTTTCTACTAATTAATGTGGATGTTAGTGACAACATGCAGAATTAAAAAGTGTGGTAATGCATAAATTAAGAAATAGAAAATGAGGTTAGGTAGCATGCATCTAAGATAAACTCTTAGTCGAATCTAGACCAAAAATATACCTTCCAATTTCACTGAGCTAAATACTAGTGCGTGTTGCAGTCGATCATGTCTTTCTTGCGGGAACCTTCTTTGCATCATAACTAAAGTCTAGGATAATAATTAATATTGCCAACTACATGAGGGATTCTCAAAGTTGTTCGCATATCATACAATGCTAATAAATGTACAATATAATATATATACAAACATCCTTCAGAAAATTAGTTGCGAGCTAGTCTTATTGATTTTCTTAATATAAAGAGCACCAACTCCATGTTCCAAGGAACTTGACAGAAGTAGTTTGAGAAGGAGGGTTTGCTTTATTGATCAGCATATATATATTCTTTGTACTTGATACTTTCATCGAAACTTCAGGCAATTCAACCTGCTTCAGACAGCAAAGCCATATATATATAGATAAGGGTATTACGTAACAACTCTAACAATGTTATTTTCTGTAAGATGCATTCAGATTTAACGAGTACATTGATAGTGTCATATATATAACACAATTAATGCAATCCTTATGCATTTTTCTAGGTTGCATATAACAAACTTTTGTATAAAACCAAATTCAGAAATTTTATTACCTTTGCTCCAGCTGGTAGGATACATTGGCTTTACTGGTTTTGTAGTTTGGAAGTGGCACTTTACCCGACTCAATTTGTTCTACGTCTTCAACAAGCAACTGGTATTGTCTCTTCACTTCCTCCACAGTCCTCCCGGTTACCTTTGCAATGTTTTGCCACCGGTCAGGGGTGTCCTTGTCGTAGATAGCCAGGGCATTCTCAAAAAGCTTGTTTTGCCTATGGCTCCATGTGGAATTCGAATTCATTGCTTAAGTCTTTAAAAGATAGGTATGAAAGAAGGCAATGAATACAAATTAAGAGGGGACTATATTAGCTATTCCAAAAAAAAAAAAAAGAGGGGACTATATTAGAACTGATGCATGTCATAAGTACCATTGGCATCTCTATTTATAGGAAAATGGAGAAAGATGAGATTTTCAAATCTAAAAATCCGTAGTGGAAGTGATCAATATCGAACTTTAAGGATGTGTTTAGTTGTAAAAAACTAAAAGTATTTTCTAGAAAAAATTTCAAAGAATTATGGAAAACAAAAAATGTATTCAAATATGAGTTTTTTAAAATAATTTTCATTGAAAACATAAAATTATGTTTTCCAACTTACAACTCCCTTTTGAAAAACTTATTTTTATAGTTTTTTAAATATTTTTCACTTTAGAAATGGAAACTCTTTGTATTTTCCAAACTTTCAACTAAATGTATTTTTAAAATTTCAATAAAAAATCTTTTTCAAGAAAACTGAAAATGGAAACTTTAAAAAAGTTTTTATAGCTAAATGCACCCTAAGTTATTCTTTGTGTTTTACTTCCGAATTCAACAAATTGGTTAGTCTAGTCTTTATCTTTAATCCTTTATAAAGAATCTTATCCCCTGCCAGCTTTTTTTTATATACAAACATTTGAAATACCTTTTTTGTCCTTATACAATCAATATACCTAACAACTAACAAGATCTGTCAAAAATATCTTTAATGATTTATTTTACAACATTTATCTCTCAACTCTCAAAATAACTACACTACCATCTTTTACATCAATAACATACTCTACTCGCTGCCACAACTACCAGCAGTCGCCACCACCACCACCACCTGTCGCTATCACCACCACACCGTCGCCGTTAGCACCATCACGGGCTTACGTATAGTAAATGTTAAAAGGTACGATGAAAATACATGGTCATAACCTTTTAATTAGATATGATTCTCTTTATGCTAAAAAAGTTGTTTCCTTTTACGACATAATCCACCACCATAAATAAATAATTAAATAAATATAAATATAAAATATAAAAAAATATTAGGTATGTGCATCTAAGTATAAAGTTAAGTGAATCAAAGGGTAAAAGTATAATTTTATTGTTCGATGGGCGTGACTTTACTCTTTGATTCACATGAGTGATCACTTACTTCATATGCATCAAATATGTGCATCAAAAAATTTAAATCATAATTACTTTTTGATGTACCTCATAAATGAAGGCTTTTTGGGCGAGTATATATAGTCGGAAACACTTGGAATCTTTGTTATAGTTTCTAAGGATGAAGGTCGTGGGTGGCATGTATATGCGGTACCGCACATCGGTAAACGGTGTGACCACTCCCTAGCTATGTTTCGGCATCATCGACAATACATATCGGCATACGAATGCCGATGATTGTGACCGTTGAGAGCGTATATTTGCTCTGTTTTTTTTCCAGGTAAGACCGTTCGTTTGTTCCTTTTTAACCTATATTTTCGGGGTTTATGATTAAGGTTTCACGATTATATTTTCTTGGTGATTCCTCGCCGGAATCGTGCTTGCTTGTGACTCACTTCTATTTTACCCTTTCGTGGGATTTTCCCGCAACCCCTATTTCTTCCCGTTTGTGAATTGGATTGGTTGGATTGCCAGAGTATTTGTTGGTCGTTATGTTGCTTGTGTCGACTACCCATTTTTGTGTTGATTCGTCAGCAAAAATCTAATTATTTGCCGGCGACCATTTTTGTGGTTGTTTGCTTACTATGATATGTATATATAATTTTTATTTTTTTGGTGGTGTGATATATATATAGGGTGACTTTCCAGTGAGAACACCCTTAAAGTGATAACAACGTGAAAACACTCACAAACATCATTTTGATGCATTTATAAGTCCATAAAACTTACATAGTGTATAACTAATTATCATTATTTAAGTGTTTAACAACATATTTATCCGTCAAAACGGACAAAATCACATTTTTTATTTTATGCATCCATCTTGATGAATATGCATCCAAGATGGATGTAAAAAACAAAAAGTGTGATTTTTTTTATTTTGACGGATCAATGTGTTGTTAAACATTTCAATAATGATAATTAGTTATGCATTATGTTACTTTTATAAACTTATAATGCATTAAAATGAAATTTTTATGTGCTCTCACGTTGTTCTCACTTTAATGGTGTTCTCATTTGATTGGAAATATATATATATATAATTTGGAGTTTTTAAAATTTGGAAAATGTGAAAAACAATAAAAAGATGTTTTCAAGTTTTCCATTGAAAAGTAAAAAACATTGTTTTCTGTTTTCTTGGAAAGTTTTTCTTGAAAAACTATCATTTGAACATGTTTTTTGTTTTTCATGTTTTCTTGAAAAACAAATGATGTCATCATTGCCCATTTTTTTATTTCTCGTTGGCATTTGATGATCTAAAATTGTGGCGGTGAGTTGGGGTCTTCCTTGATCGATGGACTCTAAAGCTCTTTTGGTTCGTTTGGCCTAGCTAATTTTTTAGCTTATTATTGCCTTTCAAAGAAAACCATTCTTGGCTTATCTCCTTATTGTTTACAAGAATTTAGTACTGTATAGATCATTCTCTAAACAACCCCAAAGTTTTCAAAAACCAGCAAGTTAGTTATATTTGATCATTGTGGCCCTCCCTGCAAGTTGGAATTCACATTAATTTTTATGCTTTCTTTTTCCTAAAAGAATTTATTCGACACTATATATGGTACTGTTACAAATGACTGTCATAATAGGAATTAACAGGAAAAGCAATATTATCACATTATGATAGGAAATGACGTATTAGTTTGTTTATACTTGTATCGTATTTTAATCAATCTAGTGTTTCTAATTGGTTTAAAACTTTGAATCAGATATTTGATTTAGATTCTTGTAGTACGATCAACATCATCAACAGGTAAAAATCGTTATTTAAAGCTATATATGCATGTAGAATCAAAGGAACCTTTCCACAATAGTCAATTAAAGAATAGAGATCTATACCAAAATTCGTAATCTTTGCAAAAAAGTATGACTCCTTTACAATATTCATTTTAAAATACTTTCAAAGGAAGTGGAAGTCTTTTATGGGATTGTGATTTGTGAGGTTTTTATCTTTATTAGGAACTATATACATTAAATACAAATATCATGTCCATTTCTGCTCTTTTATGAAATGACTAGCAGAATGTCTACCGTCGTTTGTGTTCGGGGTCAAGTTTTATCTTTAAGGATCTTGAATTTAAGGATTCTGAAGTTTATGATTACTAATCTGTTTAAATGCTATTTTG
>JAOEHQ010047772.1:0-10615 GCA_025447715.1 Asclepias incarnata | reverse complement strand
ACCGATATGTGTATGGAATCTTGGGGGAGGAGCAGCTATGCAAGAGCTTTAGTTGAGATTTCAGCTGAGTCGGAATTTAAAAATGAGCTATCAATGGCAATTCCAAACCTTGAAGACGAGGGCTATGTTAAACAATTAATGAAAGTTGAATACGAATGGAAACCCCCTAGATGTGAAAACTGCAAAGTTTTTGGTCATGAAGGTGAACAATGTCCAAAACAGGAGAAACAGGTTCAAAAACAAAATGGGAAAGTTTTGGTGGGCGATGATGGGTTCAAAGTGGTGAAGAAGAAGGGCTTCAAACAACAAAAGCAACATCTTGTCTATCGGCCTGTTCCCACGCAGATGCAAGCTACCTCTTCTGCAGGTTCGAGTACTTCTAAAGTTGCCACTAAAAATCAGTATGATCTTCTAAATGATTATGGAGAAAACCTTGGTCATGTGTATCAGAAAGGGAACAAAGATGATGATTTTGATGCAGATGTGGATGAAGAAATGGAGATGCTCGATAAGACTTAGTTGTTCTTATTCGATCTGATTTATTTATTTTGTCCTAGTTTTTTGATTGTTTGTCTATCATAATTGTAATTGATAGGCTAGAGTATTGTGGCTAGATTGCCTTTTCATTGTTTTAATTGTTAACATACATAGGGCATGTCCTATGTATGAACTAGTGTGATACTCAGTCACACTACTTGTTTGTAATGTTTCGGTTGTTCTTTTAATGAAATTTACCGGGGTAACCCTTTACCCAAAAAAAAAAATGACTTACCGTATATAAAAAGTTATTAATTGTTTTAAAAAATAAGACACTTTTCTTATGCTAAGGAAGTATAGATAATAACTTTATATGTTTGACTTCAAAGTCAATATGAATATTACTAGATGTACATGATTTTTATTTTGTATTAACTAGATGGATGCCCGCGCAATGCGATTGGTGGTAGTGGTGTTGGTGGCAACTGGTGGTGGTGGCGGCAACAGCGACTAGTCGTGGTGGTTGCGACGACAGGTAGTGTAGGTAATTGATGTAAAGGAGGTAATGTAGTTATTTTAGGTGTTAAAGGATAGATAATGTAACTTAATAGGGGTATTATAGGTATATCAAGTAGAGATGTTTAAAATAGTAAATAAGAATGAGAGACATTTTAGATAGATCAAATTATCTTTTGAGGATGAGGGAAAATGCTTTATATAATACTAGAGGAGTACTCGCGCAATGCGGCAGCAGTGGCAACGGCAACGGGTGGTGGTGGCGGCGCTAGGTGGTGGTGGTGGCGGCGACGACGGCGATTAGTGTAGGTTATTGATGTAAAAGAGATAATGTAGTTATTTTAGGAGTTAAGGTTAGATGTTGTAAATTAATTTCATTAAGGGTATTATAGGTATTTCAAATAGGTATTATAAGTATTTTAAGTAGAGATGTATAGTAAATAAAAGGAGAGAGACATTTTGGGATTATCAACTTCTTTTTTAAGAAGGAGGGGGTAGATGATTTATAATGTAGTATATATTATAGATATCTAATATCAAATAAAAATTACCTTTGATGTAAATTATATAGATGTGATAATCTGTTAATTGAAATTGTAATGATAAGTAAATATTATTGAACATCATGTAATTGGTGAGTGTTATTTATAGAAAACTAACAAGTTACATAGACATATACATAACTTCGATAACCTAAGCTATTCTTTTCAAGCGTTTGTAAACACTTTTTTACGTGTTAATCACAAATATGATTAACAGAATCTAAAAGAAGAGTGTTACATGATGCAATACTTTGAAGGTTGATTACAATGCTATCTAACATGCATCACAATTGTAATATCAGCAAGGTTACGGATTCAAATACAACGATTTTGCTTTTGGTGAAAAGTCTAAGGTTGCGTTTAGTTGTAGAAAATGTTTTGTAATTTTCCATTTTTAATTTTCTAAAAAATGAGAAGGGTTTTCCATCTCTAGAAAACAAATGAAAATACTAAAAACGTGTTCAAAATTAGAATATGCTATTTTATTTTTCATATTAGAAAACTAGAATACATGTTGAAGAGGGGGGAGGTTGAGAATTGAGATGAGAAATGGAAAACATTAAAATGTTGTTTTTCAAATTTATGTTATAAAATAGAAAATGATGTTTTCCATTTTTGAAAAACTTCTCTAGAAAACTCTAACTTGATCACGTTTTCTGTTTTTCATGAAAAAATTTTCTAGAAAACATTGGGTATTTTCCACAACTAAACGAGGCCTAACCTTTTCATGACATGAAAGTGGCAAAGCAACATTGCAAAAGACCCTGTAGTTTGAATTCCATTTGGGAAATACAAAGTGACGGATTTCCTCAAATCACTTTTAGCTTTTGCTTCTAAACTTGGTAAAGAAACAAACACAAATCTTTAAGAAAGGGTTAATGAAATTTTTGTTATCAAAACTCATATTTTTTGTGATCCCTTTGCTTATCATCTTTGATGAAGAACCAATTAAGGCAAATAGATAAAGGTCCTTCGTGTTTAAGTCACGATCTAAGCCATTACCATTTTAGTTTCATATAGAATTCGTAGGAGTTTCTTTTCAATAACTACGCATGAGAATGCATTGTTTACCTTAGACTTGCTCAAATATCATTAGAAACAGAGGCGGAACCAAGAATTTAAGTTAGGGTGGGCCAATATTAATGACGATAAACAGTTACTGGGGCGGGTCTCTCAAGTATATGCTTGAATGAAAATAATTAAGACGGGGGCAAATTTATATAACTAGATTTGCGTAACAAAAGGATATGATTAACACAAGAAAGCTTTAAAAGTGGGAGGTATGATGATTGTTTCGTATTCTAAAACCATGCTATTAAATAAACATCTCAAGGAAAAAAAAGGTGATAAATATCTACAACAAACATGCACTTATAAATGCGATCAGAATAGATGTACACCTTTATTGCCCCATTAGTTGCAATTACATGCAACACAAACCACATAAGTCTAAACTTTTTTTTTTTTTTTTGGGGTGGGGGGCACCGCTACCCCCATACACCCCCACCCCTGATCGGAAACATAATGAAATGACAAAAATACCCTCAAATGGATACGAATAAGTTAGAATACTTAACCCGAATAATTCCAATCACACACCATTCTCATTTTCACATACAAAAAGAAAATTGAAATTTTATATTACAAATGACCTTTGAAGTAGACTTAATACTAAATGTCTTGATTAAGATTTAAATTAACATCTAGAAGGGCCGAAGGGGTATCAACAGATTGGATGCATGTGATTAGCAGATGGAATAAACTATAAAAGTTAGTAAATTTCAGATTTAGCAAAAGCTGATTTTACGTAAGCATGTTGTTTGAAAGTGCTTTACTACCTCTACTACGTTATAAAGAATTTAATGAATGGTCTTAATTTTTGAATTTTTCTAAGAGATGCAATATTATTGTTATATCCTTCCTAACAACTCAAAATAATTTTGATCAAATATTTTCATCTTTAAATATTTTATCAATAAAGAAAAAACAAAATTTAAATATATCCAAGTGTTAGATAACCCAATGCCTACAGTTGGCGAAACCGACCGTCAACCACCATCACCCCTAGCTGCATGCCTGCCCGTACTAACCGAAGTTTATGTATTTTTTTTTTAAATAATTTGATTATACCAAAATTTAAATGTTTTTGATAAACCATCGACTACCACACTATATTTAATATAAATAACCATTCATATCATGACATAAGAAAACAGCTTCTTTCTAATATATAATAAAAAACTAAAAACATACAAAGTATTACTTAGAGTCAGTAGATGATATTAGACATGTCCAAAAAAACCGGTTTTGGAAAACCGGTTAGAAAAAAACCGAAACCGAACCGGTTTCTAACCGGTTATTTTCTAACCGGTTTCGGTTATTCAAAAAACCGTCGGTTACTAACCGGTTGTGGTTTTCGGTTACTCGGGCCGGTTAGAGACCGGTTATTTTTCGGTTTAACCGGTTTCTAACCGGAAAAAAACCGAAAAAAATCCGGTCAACCGTTGACCAATAACCGGTTTTTAACTGGTTCTAACCGGGTTTTTTTTTTTTTACCATTAACCGGTTTCTAACCGGTTACCCAAAAAACCGGTTTTTGCCCACCTCTACCGTGTGATATGTGATATTCAAAAATATAATACCAATAGCAGCGACAAAACTCAACAAAATATGTGATTATCAATATATGATATTATAAAACATTAATATATCATTAGTTATGTATGATTACTCACGTATTACACTAAATAATCTAGTTATTATTATAAGATAAATAAATCAAAATTCGAACCATTTTCACGATAACTGACTGAAATTGTAGGCTTTTGTTTGCTAAGATGATTTTAAATGTCACATCTGATGAAGAATCATCAAGAAAATTGAAATTGTTCAACAAAAAAAATTTATGGTTAACTCATGGTGTGATTGTCAATATACCTGACTGGGTCATAGGGGCAAAAGTCAAAAATAATAATAACAGACATTGAACTTGCATGAGGTGGACTTTTCCTTAAACCAAACTAAAGTGCAAAGTGGATAAAATCTTGTGGACATATAACCAACTAATAATACATCTCCATCATCAATCATCAACCCATTAAAACTTATCTTGTTTGCTCATTTCAGTTACATTTGCACACCCACTCCCCCATAAGTGTTTTTTTTTTCTTGCAATCTACATCAACAAACAAGAAACACATGGGGAAGCAAGCAGCAGCATCTAAAACGGTATATCCAAAAAACCCACATCGTGTTTTTACCCATATCTCGCATCCATAATTTAGAATACAAACAGTAAAAAACAAAAAATAGAACTATATCCTACACCCAACACTCGACACAGATTATTTCATCTCATCTCTCCATCCGGCCAATCACATACCTGCTTGTTTCTTTAATTTTGATTATGTCATCACGATATGCAGCTATCAATAGGAACATTGATGGGTTTCCCCCGGCCCATGGAGAATCCCCTGGTGCCATCAGGCATCCGTGGCCCAGGAGGTTGTTTCCCTATAGCAGGATGCTCTGTGTTGACAGAATTGGTTAAAGGTGGTGTGACCACATGATTCCCTCGGTTGTTGTGGTGGTTGTATTGAGATCGTCCACGTCCCTTGCCCCTGCCACGGTTGCGCCCTTTCTTAGGCCCAGCTTCCTTCTCATTTGGGTGATCTTCCACCTGTTACGAACATTAATTATTTACGGATTCACTTCATAAAATCGTATAGAGACAGTAATTTAGATGATCCTGGTTATATCTTTATCCCCACAAATAAAGAGAATGGCTTACAATAAAATAGGTCAAACGGGTCAAACAGTAGTTTGAGCGTCTGGCAGTTCTCACTATTCAAGTAACTTATAAAAATACCAAAAAGCACTCTATTCCGTTTTAATTAAAACTTGTTTCTGAAAACTTTCAACAAGTTTTTCTATCATAACTAGCCTTGTAACCAAGTAACCAACACAATGTGGCAGCGAAAGTGAAGAGAAAACAAATATATATTTTGTAGTGTAAAGAACGAGTTGTGTAGGTTTCTATAAGGTGACAGCTTTAAGGGGGTGTTTGGTTACAAGGATACAAAATGGAAGGCTAAGATCAGACCAAAGAATGATCCAAAGGGTGACATCGGTCTCCTTAGAGACCATTGTCTTAAATTTTGGATGGCCCCACAAAATAAATGTTTCATATAATAGTAGAGAAGAGATAGTCACGACAACAAATGTAGACAATTATTTAAAATGCTTAAAAAGGAAGGGATAATAGGTCATTTTAGTTTTGCCATAAAATTATCACTCTTGAATCATCTGGTAAATAAACTGATTTATTGGCCCCTACACAATTAGATAATCATACTCAAAACCACTCTACCTAAGCACTAAACACAGGTTATTGCAACTTCAAGTCATAATAATCAGATAATCAGTTTCGTATAGCACATCAAAATACCACCTAAAG
This sequence comes from Asclepias incarnata, assembly GCA_025447715.1. Classification (NCBI taxonomy): domain Eukaryota; kingdom Viridiplantae; phylum Streptophyta; class Magnoliopsida; order Gentianales; family Apocynaceae; genus Asclepias; species Asclepias incarnata. The sequence continues at coordinate 4,624 of JAOEHQ010047772.1, read as the reverse complement.
AGAAGTAGAAAATAATGAAAGATCAGCCTTCACATCGAAGTAGAAGAGACTTACTACATGCTCATGTGACTGAACATCGGTTTGTGGGTGAGTATCATCTAAATGTTTATCATTCAGTGGATGTTGCTCAGATGTAGACGTGTCATCTTCCTTACGGATGGTCTCTTCTTCCTGCCCTGCTTTCTTTCCACGTGCTTGCGCAGGTTTTGACTGGGACTAAAAGGAAATATAAAATAAAAATTTAGCTGTATAAATTACAAACTAAACATAAAATAAAATAAGAAAACTCATTATGGTGATTACAGAGGGCACATCTTTCAGACAAAATTTACAGATGGCAAAACATATGAGTTGAGTTAACCAGAGAGGCAGAAACACCTTATGCCCAAATCTATACAGCTTATATAAATAATTAGCATCTAATTACGATTACAAACAGTATATTACTACCATAATAATATAACTTTCTGAATAAAATGATATAGGATTTCATGTATTAATATACACTTCGGGTAACTTTCTACGCAATTCCTTTTACACTAATATTTATAGTTTACCCGTAATACCCTTTAGAGATAAAACATAACCCTAATCGATCCATTCAGAAGCAAATGGATCAAATTGCCCCTCTAGGTTAGAATATTGATCATACTCCGTCCTAAGACAGAAAGAGTCCCAGCTATAGCAATCTAATAATACTTTAGACCTTTTAAATGTATTAATCATGTTTATGTAGTTTAGGATAAATTCTTAGATCTTAATAAAGAATGAAAACAGAAAAATTGCACTGTTTAGTGTTGAGAAGTTAGCAATTAGCTAATTGTTCGTAACGATCATAAATAGGAAGTTCACGTTGTTAAGTAGAGAAAATGTTCTTTAGGCACGTACTGGTCTTCTCATTAAACGAACTTTCAAACCATTTCTCCAGCTAGCCTCTTTGTTTAGCTCCAGAGCCTATGGAATAGTAAAATGATTTAATTCTCAAAACAAAAAATTGATGAAGCAAATTATAATCCGAAAGACGGGGTCACTTACTGCTTTCTCGGCAAGCTCAATAGACTCGTATTCCACAAAAGCATGTAACTGTGCCAAAAGGTCATATAAACAAAAGATAAATCGGATATGCATAAAGAAGATAGCACAACAATGAGTGTAAAAAAAAAAAAAAGGGTACATCACAGCAGTTTAAAAAAATTTAAGATCTAATATTCGTACATAAGACTGATTCTTGGAACTTTGCATAACATAATAGTAATCATACTTAATACATCATAATTTAGAAATGCACCCAACATGTCACCTTTGCCTGAAAGGGACCCATTCTAGTTGAAAAACAAGTTCATGTTTGAGTTTTGACTTTAAAAGGCAAAGGATCACAATTTAGATTCGAAATCAACATCATTCAATTCATATTTATGTAAAATTAATAGCAAATTGAGTTACTAAATTTCTATGTCAGCATATGTATTACAATTGCTTACCTTGTTACTGAAAAGCATACCCTCTGCTTTTGCTGCTTTCGAAGCTGAAGATGGCCCACCATTGGAAGCTTGGGGCTGACAGGTACGAATTGTCTTTACACTGATCAAGTACCACATAGAAAAATCAGAATGAGTTACAAAATACCTTGATCTCTACAATACAGTTCCAGAAGTAGTCATGAAATTCTAAGAAAAGACCAAGGACAAATATGGTACCTCCCGACAGCCGAGAAAACCTTCATCAGATTTTGATGACAATGGTCCTCAGGCAAATTTTCAGCAATAATTATGCGTGACTACAAATAGCAACAAGAATGCAAGAAAAAAAGCTTCAGACTACACAACTTTAACATAAGAATTTGATGCTCAACATTAAAATACAGAATAAACGCACCTGCAGCTCTTCCATATCGGACTCGGTAAGTGGATGTTGACGTTTGACTTTCTTCCCATCTTCACTAACCACCTATAGTTGCAACCATAGAAATTAAAACTGTACAGGAACAGGAAAAAAAGAAGTATTATATGGCACAAAAAAATGTGTTTAAACCCCACCAGCTTTGTAGAATTCCGCAGTATAGTAGCAAGCTGTGCATTACCGCTAACAAGAGCTTTGATCTTCTTGAAAGATACAACAACAGATATTGGCACTGAGTAAATATTAATAGGCAAATGGTCAGAGAAGTCTACAGAATTCCAGCATATCGTAAGAGGTTTCTAATGATATTTTATTCTAAGTAATATTACTACTCATTAACCAGCATATTTTTCACAAGCGGCTAAGCTTTATTACAGTATCTACATTGAGAGTGGTGGATCTTACCATATCCTTCAGGATCTTTGTGGATGAACCTCATTAAATGATCAGTAGTTGCCAAATTTATATCACTGAAATAATACTCCACCTACAAAAGTTATACTATTAAAATATCAACTACCATGATCTAGAGTATCATACGTCTATTTGATAACCATACGTATAATGATTTAATCAAACACTTGTACTCTCAGCAAACCACTGACAAATGTAAAAAACTGCAACAATAAACTAACTTGGCAAATGGCAAATAAAGAGAACAAGTTATATGGGGATGAGGATGGGAGGCATGACACATCCAGTTACTAAAAATCTATATATGTAATACATCCATCCAAATTTAGAAGTAAAATACTATTTTAATACATTAAAAATATTAACAGATCACATATGGGAGAAAGAAAAGTACATTAGATCCTATTTAACGTACAAAAAAATAGCAAATAATCCTTAAGCAGAAAACGATGCTCTAAAAGGAGACAGAATATAAGAAGCAGAAACCATAATGATATGATCAAATTAGCTTCAGGGTTAAACAACAAACCACTCATGTTGAAAAGAAATGGCCACCAAAGGATAAACCAAAAGAGACAGCAATTCTTCCTCTTTCAAAGTAAATGTCGCCTCTCATACCTAAGCAACTGCAAACGTTAAATGCATTGTTTCTTTTTTTTTTTCCATTTTCTGAAACTTCCGGATACTGTCCCTCAAAAGTACCCTGTATATACCTTGGAAAAAGGCAATACAAATCATAGAAAAGGAATTACACCAAGTATTTCCTAGTAATTTCAAATACTGTCACACACATCGTAATTGGTAACTTCACCAAAACAATTTAATTGTAGATTTTATGTTTTTATTGCCATTTTCCTTACAAAAATCCAGATATTGGGCCTTCAACCCCTACTGTACCCAGCTCGGAAGCCGAAATCCAATAATCCTTTGAACAGCTTTGAGAATAAACCAGGAATCATGCAAATATCTAACACACCCCTATTCCTCCCAAGATTTATTATAAATGTAATGACCCTGTTCATTAAACAAACAACTACAAGAGAACCTAAAGCTTCAACTAAACTAAGAAACACAGATGCAATTTTACATCTGAGCAAAAAGTGGCATAAATCTAAATTACATTGTTTCTTTTTAATGGAAAAAGACTTGCATACACCTATCAGCCTTCATCCATCACGGAGCTTGAACCCACAAACATTGGCTTGTTGAGCACCCTGGGTACTGCTAGGCCAAAAGCATATTGGTAGATGGACACAGAGTAATATTGGAAAAAAGTCATAGCCCACATAAAAAATGATGCAAATAAATGTACCAGATTCCTATAATCAACTAGAATATGACTAAATGTATGACTACTTAGCCTTGATTCTTCCCATTATCATCTGAAGTATGCGACTAGTGACAGTATCACAATTACTAGGTAGCACGTAAATATAATCACAAAATGTTCATTGTTCATGTTTAAAACTTTAATTTAATTACTTTCAAAAGTACAACTGATCATGTACATGATAATCCTACAATCCTACGCCTCAAAGATAACTAATTTCAAAAACCCACTTCAACTTTGAAATGAAAACAGTATTCGACTATTAGTAAAAGCAAAAGCACCACAGGAAGAAAGAAAGACAAGCCAACTCTAGAGATCCTTTATCAAGAAAAAAAATGAAAATGGAGAATGCAAGACAGTAAACAGTAAACACGTGGAGATAGTAAATCCAGTGTTAAAAAAAACGAAAAGCAAATTCGATCCTATAGTCATCTTCCTTGTTCCATAAATGTGCAGTGCATACACGCCCCAACACCATGTAGTTTGAGAAAAAGGGATTGTAAGTATGCAACATATCTGCCTATCTGGTATCTCCTATATTAAATGGGTAAACACTAAATAGAGGAGGTTCTCACTGTTTAGGTTACCCAGGGAGGTCGAGCCTTTGACTCAGATGTACGCAGCCTAACCAGGGTACCCACTGACTATTTTCGAACCCTTTCCGTGGCCAAGCCAAAGATGTTTAACTAGGGAGGTTTGAACCTTAGACGTCTTGTGAGGACTTCAGGACACCACTAAGCGCCCTAGGAATTCTCATGTTTTCTACTATATACTATGTTGGTAGTAATTCCTAAATATAAACAACCTTCCTAAAATAACTGAAATCGGAAGTCACATGGCACACAGTTCAGGTAATGGTATATTAAAAGCATCAATTAAGCAACAGACATAAAGATATAAAATCATATATATATATATATATAAGAAAAATAAGCCTGCCTGATTAACAATCTTCTGAGTAGCTTCATCAGTCAATCCATC
>JAOEHQ010047771.1:0-10616 GCA_025447715.1 Asclepias incarnata | reverse complement strand
AACCTCAACTCTTAGCTCTAGTCTTAAGCTTCAACTTCAAGCCCCTGCTTAAAGTCTCAGCTCGCTTTTGTGACAAACATATAATAATAGAAAGTGAAGTTGTTCAATTATAATAAAATGGACACTGAAATTGAAAAGTTCACCCTCTTTGAAAGATTTAGACATTAAGCATTTGAGTATCAATGTTGAAGAAGGCTTCATTCACTTAGATGTCAAGTACGAAACTATGCCGCATGAAAAATCTAAAGAGACCTATATTCGGTTATGGAGGATGATAGAAGATCAGAATTGGGAAAAAGTAGGAACTCCGTATATAACTTCGTAAATGTGAAGTTTTAAAACCGAGAATTTTAACAAATTTGGTTTTAAAAGAATAAAATCGTCTACACCTTTTAGTTTGTTGAAGTTTTTAAAAAATCTTCATATAAAAGAATATTACATATTCATTTATTTTAATTTATAACGAAATTGTACTATAATAACGAGATATTTATGTAAAAAAAAAAAAAAAACTACCATACTAGATAATGAACAATAAGATATATAATCTACCTCCATTTAGACAAGAAAACCGCTGCCAGTAAAATTCAGATCCAAGCAATATGCGGGTCTAAAATCATGATATTTAATTACCGGATCAGTAATAGTGGCCTTTGTCGAACAGTTGCTGGCCGAAGACGATGGCAGTATGTCACACTACAACAGTGGAGCCGCTTCTAACCTTGAAACTAAAGAGGTAACCTTGTGTATGTGAAATGATGTAACCTTGTACATGTTAAGAGGTTGACAATAGCCAAGCCCAGTTTAGTAAAAAAAGGCCCACTTATACTTAGCCCATCAAGTTGTGGTGTTTGTATAAACGATCATTGGTATAAATTGAAACTTATGGAGTTCTGGTTCTGGTATATAAAGAAAGTCTATTAAATATTGGGATTTATACCTACTAACTAACATTAACAATGAATGTCACCAGAGAGGTAAAATCAGTTTTGGACACTTTATTGTGTGTACAGTACAATATATACAAGTTTTTGGATAAATAGATGGGTTTTTTTTCAAAGGTGCTTGCAAAACAAGGTGGTCAATATTCAATAAAACCTTTTGCAAAATCAATATTTTTGGGTTTCCCAAACCCATATTCAATTTTTCTGAATGTCCCAATTTGTCAAACCCAGACTTAAAAAGCTCTCCATTAACTTAATCATTACCAAATGGTAGTTGTTTGTAAGTCTAGCATTTCTTTTTGCTTTTACACGAAATATCCTACTCATACCATATCATTTACTTCAAAGCCTAGTCTTACATTTTAGCATCCCCATTCAAAAGAAAAAAAAAATAAGAACTGCAGGGATCTACTTTGAATCAATATTTTCTTGTTTCACCTTTATTAACTGTATTTACATCTCATAATATCACGAGTTCAATTGAATGGTTGAATGTTTAATCTCATGGATAAAGAGGATACATTTTATCGTGATAATGTAGGCATCGCGATATAGGTCAGAACCAACTGAGTTGATAACCATGGAACAGAATGGAAGCATTTCAAGCTGGGAACTTTGTTTATATTTGCACTTGGAATCATTGCATAGCTTTAGTGCTTCTAAAATTTGCATCCATGCATTAAAACCATAAAAAGATTATCGACAATCCAAATACCAGGTAAATTTGATTGAAGATATTCTTTTTCCAATAACAGATTTTTTGGCAAGTTTTTTAACAAAACAATGACCACCTAAAAGACCACTCAATATGTATAACTTGCTCACCATAATACAATATAAACATATCAAACAAAATTACCTGTGTAAATTATATATATAAAAAAAGAAAGAAAGTGAAAACGATTTATGTAACGAAAGAAAGATTATATATGCTATAAAAGCATTGATTTTACACTCACATCTTCAGTGCAGTGTATTCTCTTTGCATTCCCACATCCAAAACAACATGGAAACACTCTATTTGCCAGACTTTCCCAAGGAGATGAAATTGCACCTCCAATGGTGATGACCAAGGGAAAAAGGGATATGGACTGTGACATGCCGAACGCCAGGCGTTTTGAATTGCCGGAGTTAAAGATGCTTAGTTTGCCGCCTTGATGGCCCTCCAGGAAAGAGCTTCATTATCCATCCTAGAACTCGTTCCACCACCTACCCAGTAAAAAAATAGTTAACATATGTGGCGATGGCCGATGAGGTCTATTAGCTACAGTCTACAGGTTACAAAATGGGCGAATCGTTGAACGAGTTGGGCAAGAGGCCAAAAATGTAATTTTTAGTAGTGGGTTGGGCCATGTTTTGACTCAACACTTGTGTCCACAGAAAACATATCTTTTTGTAACAAATTAATGTGTCAAACATGATTACAATCAATTCAAACTTTTTAATAAAGTGATGTGGGTGGTTTTTTGGATTTAAAATACACTTTGGCAATATCAACCTGTTCCAGCCTATCCTTAGTTATAAAATAGCCCAGATTGACCCATTGATAAGTAACTAAATATTTGCCACCACCAAATGTAACTAAATATTTGTAATAGAAGGCAGTGTGTATGTACCTCGTCGCCTTCATCGGCATAGGGAGTATTGTCAACCACAATACGAGGAGACTTTCTTGCAGGGATATTATCACTCACCATACTCTGAGAAGTCAACAACTCTAATCGTTGTGTTTGAACTTCAAGTTTCTGGGATAGTTCCTTGTTCAAACTCTTCATAAAGAAAAAGGAAGTTATTAATTAATGATTTGTGGAGCACAACATGCCAGATTGCCAGCACATATCATGCTGTGTTGTATCGTGTATATTCAATTGTGTGCAATGCTTTTTCAAAACTCGTAGAGGACATGCATAAGCATGGTTTTTGACCATACCTCCAGCACACTTTCATGGCAATATATTTCACAGGATAGGACTAAAAAACAACCTTTTTTTGTATCTTTTTATGCATAGAAAGACTACATATAAAAACAAATTGAAGATGCAGCTATCCACGTGTATATCCAGAAAAAACATGAAGGTCCGACCCATGTATACTATGTATACCTTCAACTTGAAACTTAGAGATGATTCGGTTGACAACGCTTGCACCAACTCCTCTTTTTCCAATGTTAACTGAAACCAGACAAATGTAAGAGCGTTAATCAGTGGGATTAAGCAATTCTTAGTTTGATTATAGATAGAACCTTTTAGAGAGACTACCTCAGATATCAATGTGTTTATATTCTGAATCGTTCTCATCTGATCTGGAGGTATACTTGAAGATGAAACTTCAAGACCAAAATTCCCACTTAGTGAGGTACTGGAGGCATCACTTTGACCGACAGTAGCTTGTGTTGCAAGGTTTGTGGGACCAGATAAAGTATCTTCACCTTCATCTACTGAATCGAGAATGATATCAAAATGTAAGTTTACGTGTGAAGGAAACTACTAGGTAAATATAAGTTTTCTATAATATCCTGTACGATATTTTTTCCGAAATCTTATTTTGTATAGTTAAAACTTTTTCTCTTATCTATTTACATAATAACATACCAAGATCATCTGTAGAAGTTGATGCTTCCTTTTTAGAGGTTGGACTCTTTTTTGGATCAACCAAATTCCTAGTTGTAGGAGCTTTCAACAATTTGGATTGCATTAGCTTTTTCTCTGGGAAATGAGTAACGAGAAAATCAAGTCAAAATCTAAACTTATGATGAAAACTATATTTGTCTATAAATCTAATCACCTGAATCACAACATGCAATTGAAATAATAATGCCACATAGCAAAGATATCATAATTATAGATCTAAACTTCTAATGGCAACACTATAGCAACACAAGTGAACATAATCTTTCAAGTTTCAACATGATGCAGCAATGTGGTTATTAGCATTTGTCAAAGTTGTGAAACACAATGCTGTCTCCTGACAAAGTTGACTTTCAAAAGTCAAACCAGTATATCAGTAAGCTAACAGATTACAAATAAAACAAAGGTCAAAAATCATTTCTTATGTGACCAGGCAGTAAATAACACGAACTTAAACCCTATCAAGTGTAAAACCAAAGACCAATCCTGGTCAGGTGTTGAGAAATAAACTAAAACCCTGAATATTTAGAGAAATACATTATGGAACACGTGTTGTCATACTTCAGTATGTGATAAAGAAAAGTAAACCACCACCCAAGGTAGCCTTTTATACAAGATATAATTATACAATTCCTCACTTTTCATAATCATCTAACTCACAGAAACAAACAGTGCACAAACATTGGTATTGGTAATATCTATCGTTTACCGTGGTACTCTTTAGATATTTAATACTACGAGATGTATTGAAATGAAAAACCTAAGTTTAATTAACCTAGATCTTAAAAGGTGATCATCATTTAATTGGTTATGTAAGTATACAAATTGTTTGACTTGTTTGGTCTATCTGTTTCATTAATTCGGTTCTTTCGATAAAAAATGGTGAAAGTAAACACGTAAAATACCTTCTTGTAGTGCTTCAATTGTAGACTGCAGATCTTGACGCTCCTTCTCCAGGCTAGATATTCTTCTCCTGGAGATTTTACAAATATGAACTTTCAAATCCAAAGGAATAGCAACAAAACAACAGGGAGGTACAGACTAAGAAAATCTATTTCACAGGGAAAGAAAATTCCATGTTTGCAATTATAAGGCGTGAAAAAAAAAAGATATGATATTGCTTTATTCCTGAGTCCTCAAATAGAATTTTATTACTTCTTATATCAATTAACAAGTAGATCTTACTTAGAAAATATATATTACAGAAATAACAATAATAGAATAGTACTTTAAAGTCTTAAGCTCAGACCGTACTTCTGTGACGACATTTCAGCTTCCAAGTTTTCCAATTGTCTCTGTAATTTAAGCTCATTAGACCTCAGTCTGAGTGCCTACAAAAGAAAGAAGTGTATTAAAGAAATGGCATAGACAGGCCAAATAAGGATATGCCATTTTGACTCATTTACTTATAAATGGTTCACTCAAATTATGTTTAATCTCAGATGGGATAGATAAAAAATAACTTACAAGGGAACACATCTAAAGTCACCCAAGGCGTACTTTTCATGCAGAGAACCTCTAGAACCAACGAATCATTTCAAAATAGACTACTGTGGAAATGATATAACATATGTAATCATTAATTTTGGACAAGTGTTCATGGTCAACCAGTCCCAACCCACTTTGACCTGTACCAAAAAGTTACTCGTTTTGATTCAAACCCATTTTGACCTGTTACCTAACCTGCCTGACCCACCCATTTTGCCACCTCTAAAAAGTATGTTCATAAGACACCTTGGGCTTATTGTACCTTCTCTTCTAATCCAATAACCTCAGAAGCCAACAACTTGGCACGTTCATCAGCTGCATTACATTCTAACTGCGCATTCCCATACTCGGTCCTTACAGCCTCAAGTTCCACCTATTCACATAACACAAATGAGGAAAAAGCATGGAAATACATAAGCTATCAAAACAAAACTTACCAAAAATGTGGCAATAGATTGTATATATTCACCTTGGAGGATTAATGTCACACAATCACAACTGGTAGAATCTGGTACAAAATACTAACCAGGTGAGCCTTAATTTCATCTTGCAATCTCTCCATATCAGCCTTTAATTGGTTGACAATACCTCCCTGCAAAAAAAGAGCAAGAGAAATAAGAAAAATGAAAATTTGATTGGAATCGTCAACTTTATCTAGACGAAGGCATGCTTGCAATTGGGAAAACTCAGAAAAACCATGTCAAGATGATATTTTCCTACCTGTTGGTTATATGTATCAGTAAGTGCTGAGTTCTCAGTGGCTAAAGACTCCGCAAGAACTCGAGATGCCTCAAGAGCCCTTTGCAAAGAGAACTTTTCTTGTGTCAAGTCTTCAATATGCTGCTCAAAGAAGCTAATATTAAAGCAAGGAATTTCAAATATGTAGCAAGGAAAACAAGTCATCAATTCATATAATACTGAACCATGCACGCAGCCAAAAAACCTTCCCAGACAAGTTACATAACTATAGATCAGGTAAAAGAGCTGCTTATAGAAATTATTGAGCAAGGCTATAAAACCTGTTCTAAAGCAGCAAAATCTTCATTCTGTTTAGAAGAATTGAAATTGTTACTCCTCGACATATCAAATTCATTCATACCCTGCCTAAAAGAGTCATCACCCACACTAGCAACAGAAGAGTTCATGAAACTTTGAGTGTTAGATGAAACGGGAGCATCCATAGGGTGAACTTTTGAAATGAACGGGTTAGCTTTATCTGTCTCTGCATCTGAAAGAGAATTTGAAGAATTTCTAGACATGGGAATAGAATCCAAGAAAGATGGACGAGATCTTCTTGCAGCTAAGCCGGGTAATGCGGACATCTGATTATATGAGGGTATCGCTTCAGATCTGAAGATTGTTGACATAGACTCAGGTGACCACGCGGATGAGCTGCTTTCAGTGGCCGGAAGATCAACAAGGTTCTTATGGTTCCAATCATCCACTGAAGAAACTGGGGGATAACGATTCTCCAGCATACCTTGTACAGATATCCTAGCTTCAGAGGAAAAATCTGAAAGTTTGAAGGAATGGTAAAAGTAAGCACTACATAATTTTACTAGAGGAGGCAAGATGGGCAAGTCAGGTGGGTTAAATAGCAGGTAACACTAGGCACCTTTTGTCTAAAAAATGTACACTTCATAAATAGTTGACTAGGACTACAAAAAGTAATATTTTGATAACAAACCAACTTTTTGAATAAAAGAGTTAGGAGGCTTTATGCATTACATATATAGCTTAGGCAACTTTCGACCCATTCCCTTCTAAGCTACTTACCCATTGAGATATTATTAATAACCTGAATTCATGAGTAAATTGATCAAAATTTGCATATTCGTAAAAAGAATAAGAAAATACATACCTCTGTATGTTGGGCCATTAGCTTGTTGCTCATTGTGACTTAAGTTGTTCGGGAATGAAGCATCAAGAGATCTATCAGGAGAAGATAGAGTAGCTGAAGCTTGAGCGGTAACAGGTATTGCAGAGCTATAATTCTTTAAACGATCATCACTACTATTTTTAAGGGCATCTTCCTGCCTTCTATTACTAAAATGGTTTAAATTGCTAAGTATATTCTCTTCTGGAAGATGAAGTGCTTTGTTGTTTTCGGGATGCACCCTATAAGAAGGTGTATCATGGTCCAACTTCCAATCAGTTGAATACGTCTGCACTGGACTTGCAGAAGGTTTACTAAAACTGCTTATAGGATTCACATTGATTTCAACTTCATGAACATCTATTGTTTCCTGTTCAGTTTTTCCAGCATGAGATCCTGAGGAATCATATATACCATTAGTTACCTGAACAGTATCAGAAACTGTAGGTTTCGTCTCATGTACATCTCCATTAGCAGAAGGGGCAGAATTATTAGATGTAGCTTTTTTGGCCGCTGCTTTCTTCTTACGAAACTCCTCTAGCTGTAAAAGCAAAACAAGCAAAGAGCATTGAATGAGCATCATGAATAAAAACACACCAAAATGTGACCCATTGAATGTAATTAAGTGCTAAACTCGTAGCCAAAGCCATCAAAAGTGTAATACATTTATGAGTACTTTTAAATGTATATGGTTCAACTGTTCAAGAGAAAGGGACCAAAAAGCCACACATAAAGACCATAAAGAAATTGCAATTGCCAATGTATAGATCATCCACCGAACCTTACTCCCCCAATCAACAACAAAAAAATATTTTCTTCTTTTCTGAAAATTATAGCTGTGTTGAATAAATCAACTTTGACTCTAAAAGGCATTATGGTACCTAACAGGTTCCCTATGAAGCTAATGCAGCCATAACCAACCACAACTTTACAAGGATCTTGTTAGCTACTAAATAACTACACCCAACGGTCTCGGTGAATCTCGAAAACCCTAACGTTACAATTCCAGGTTCTAAAAAGGCATCACTGTATAACTTTCTTAACATTTATATATATATATATATATATATATATATAATAAAGTATGTTACTAAACATTTACATTTACAACTAAAATCACTATCAAGTTAGAAAACATCCCTACATATAAGAAAATCTCATTTCACATTTGGCTTTATCCAATAATCATCATTAACTATATATATCGAAAAGATGACGACTTTATGATAAACAAACAATCATCTTAGTAAAGCAAGAAGCTTGAATCCAATTATACTTAAATTGTGATCAAATAATTATCATTCGATATGAATAATTTTTAAATAAAAACTACTTTTTCAAAAATTAACCTAAAATTATAAATTACCGAAATTGCATAAATTACATTACAAATTAACAATATACATTAAATGCAATATGGAAATAACAATTATAACAATAATAACAAAATTAAATAAAAAGAAAAGAAAAGAAGATAAATTACCCTTTTCTTGCCAGCTTCTAATTGTTGTTGCTTCTTGGTGGAATTTGGTATTATCTGATCCGATGCCATTCAATCACAAAAATATTATTATGGATCGGAATTTTGATGGGCTGGCCTGGGCTGAGGTTTATATTTATATTTTTATATACATACACAAATTATTATTATTATTATTTATTTATACAAATTTGGGTGGGGGCATAAACCCTAATTAAATTAAATTTAAAAAAAGACAAACAAAATGCAGAAATCTAAAATGGGCGGGTCGGATCTAATCGGAGAGGGAGAGGCGGGGGCGGTGTTGGGTGAGTTTTTGGTGCAGAATTAGATCTCTGTGAGTTTCTCTCCCCCTCTGCCGATTTTCGTTTTCTCTTTTTGTTTTGTTTATTTTATTTTTATTAAATAAAAGTGTCAAAAAATAAATAAAAAAAATTCCGTTACTGATACGTCTGTATATGTTGGAGGGACGTCCACATTACTTCTTGCTGGTGAAATATATTTGGTTGATGAATGTGATTATTACCCCATGTTATATTTTACTTTTAGTACTACTTGGATTGTCCATTTCGTTAATCTCGAAATCATTGTTCAATTTTCATGTATTTGTCAATCATATCTTTATTTAATTATCATTACTACAACTTTTCAAAATATATAAAAATAAAAGTTTTTTATGAAATAAAAAGTTTCATTAATTACATATATACATGTGTATTCAAAAGTAAAAACTAACATGTTATGATTTCCCCGAACTTTTCAAATTGAAGAAGCACAAAGCCTACTCAATGCACAGTTGGGGGACGCTTCTCTCAATCAAAATGGAGTTGGTCTCGTCTGCCATCAACCTCTATTGAACTTCAACAATTTCGAAATACCTACTTACTCACATCTCACATCTTGCTCTTACAAATGCCAACGACTCATGGCAATGGAAACCTGACCCTTCTGGTTTGTTTACCACTAAGTCTATGAGAACCTGTTTGCAATCAGCCATGCTTGGCCCAAATCACTGGATTTTTTCTTGGAATCGTCTCGCTCCAATAAAGGTGAATGTACTAGGTTGGAGACTTGAGATGAATCGAATTCCAACCTCATACCAGCTACAAATAAGAAACATCATCTTGCCCTCAACTGCTTGCCCATTGTGCAATTCACAAAACGAAACAGCAAGTCACTTATTCATCTACTGCCCTTTTGCTGATGCACTTTGGAATTTCATTCTACTATCGTGCCACCTTCCACTTGAAAACCTTCCAGCATAAAGGACCTATTCGAGATTCACAAGACCCTCTCCGCTGAACCTGTGAAGCAAAGCCTCATCAATCTCATCATATTATCCTATTGCTAGGTTATATGGAAAACCAAGAACGAACGCAACTTTTCAAACAAACCTCTCTCATTTCGGTTTGCTTTTAAAGAAATCAAATGCACTAGCTTTCTCTGTATGGCGAATTGATCTTCACTATTAGACATCAAATGGCCTCAATGGAATAGTTTCAACTTTTATTTTCCCTGTATTGTAATCTATTATGTACTTTTGTTTGTATCACCTAGTTGTTCGCTAGTTCTCATATTAATAAAAATCATTGAATGTTAAAAAAAAAACATATTATGATGTGTGTGTTTAAATCAAGAATTTAAAGTATATGAATAACAATGTGTCTAAATTTTTATTGTTTATCACATTAACATAAAAACATTGATTTTTCTTCATGAGTTTAACTACGTTTACGAAAGTTGTAAAAGATTGTTAATTTATTACACTGAATTTAAGGATGTTCGGATAATTTTTGAGTATCATGTATTCATATTAATTAGGCGACATAAAGTTTTTAATGATAATGAATATGAATTTATAAACATTGCTAGATTTTTATTTTTTATGTTAATAAAAATAAAATTTTAAATATTTGGAATGAAATGTGGTTTGTTACACGTTTTTGGAAGTTATGGTTTAAATGTGGTTTGTTACACGTTTTTGGAAGTTATGGTTTAATACATTGTGATATTTTTAATTTAATTACAAATCTGACAATAATTTCATATAAACTCAGTCAACTATATTTGCATCTAATAAAGTTTAACTTTATTTGTATCAATTTAAAGTCTTAGGGTGGAGGAAGTGGAGTGCGGGCTAGGGAGCGGGTTGGAGGGTTGGGGCTTGCACACCGCCGCCGCTTAAGAGGGCTGGGGGGCGG
>JAOEHQ010047769.1:0-10618 GCA_025447715.1 Asclepias incarnata | reverse complement strand
ACGAGCATGCCGTGACATTGGTGTTGTGAGAACGAGGTTGAGAACGGGGCCATAACGTGGCGTTGGGAGCGGCCTAATTACATACGACTACAACTTCTATACCACTCTTTTAGTTATATATTATTTTATTATTATTATTATAGGGTTGGAGAGTAGTGCGGCCAACTGTGTGTTTTGTAGTTAGTGATGTTTTAGCCATTAGGATTTCTCAAAATGTCACCGTCCATAGTAATTACACCTCCAAATATATAAGGTGAAGGTATTGACACGAAACTATTGATAGCAAAAATACAAATTCATCAATGAATTAAGAGGACTCTGGTTAATAAATTATACCTCCATGTCCATAGTTATCTTTTTTTTAATACACGTATATAGAAGGTATAAGATTGCTTTTGAAAAATTATCTGATTATTGTATCTTAAAACACATATAATCTGAAAATTAATATAATACAAAAGTGATTATTTGTGTTTATTTTTAAACAAAAATAAAACCCAGAGTTATAAACACACAAAATCTATTTTGAATAAGCAATCTCAAATACCTCTATTATATAACAATCATTTTCTAGTGTTAGCATAGTAGAAAGTTTGTTTCATCAATATATACCCCAAAACGGTTAAACGATAAAGGAATCTTCCCGTCCATATTATTTGAAAATGACGAATATTTGACTCAAATCTAAACAATCTAATCGGGATTTTATGACAGTTTTTGAATTTTTTTATTTGGCCACTATAAGATTTTTACTTAAAGTCTCTCACAATAGTAGTATAATGATAAGAGGCATGCAACATAAAAATAATGACCTTCAGACCAATTATTAAATATCCCTTCGGAGATATCCAACAAAAGATTGATAATAAGTCGATTAATCATTTACTTATAAACTTGAAATGTATTATGAAAACATCCATTTAATCACCATAACATTTTGACAGTGGTTATATCATATATACTTGAAAGAAAAAAGGAAAAAAATTACTCGGTTGGTAAAAAAAAAAAAACTATTAAAGGCTTGAATAAATAAACAAAAATGTATTGTATTTAAAGAAAGAAAGAAAGAAAGAAAATAAATAGGAAATGGAAAAGATACTTTTAAAAGGGATCAAACCTACCCAAATAAAAAACCATTTTCAAATCAGCAAATCTAGAACACATAACCCATTAAAATCACCCCACCGTCACAAACCCAAAATCACAACCCAATAAAACCCCACGATCTTACCACGAATGACGGCAACCAACCCACTGAAATCCATCCACGTGTCGAAACCTTTTAAGCCGACGCGGGTTACCTCACCAAAGGACCAAAATCATCAAATTCAAAAAACAAAAAGGACTAAAAATGTAAAAAACAAAAATGGAAAGTGGGGGCAGTGGTGTGGTGCTATTTGAATCACCACTTTGTGTATGGATCAAATCCTCTTGCTTCTTCAAAAACCCAAAAAAAAACCCTTGGCGGCTGAAAATCCCCATTTTTCTCTCTCCTAGGGTTTCTATCCTTTTATATCTATCTATATCTATCTATCTATCTATATATACCATATATATTTTGAAAAAATTTGGGGATTTTTATCCTGTTTTTGAAGATCTATCTATCCGATCCAATCATGGCTGCTGTTGCTCCTCCTGCAGATCGTATCCTTTATTTATTTATTTTTTATTATCTTCCTGTGAGCTATAAATCTTGTTTATTTGATTTGATCTGCATACTGTGTGATTTGTAATTTAATTTGAAGTTAATTTTTAGCTTGCATAAAAAGTTATCTATCTTTAATTACTGTATGCGTGTGTGTATATGATATTTGTGAGCTGCTAAATGTTACTGCAACTATAGTTTAATGATTAGAATTTTTAAGCGAAAAAGAGGAGAATTTATTGTTGTTATTTTGTAGTGAAGTTATTTTTAAGCTTGCATAAAAAGTTAGTACCTTTTTTAATTACTATTTGTATGTTTGTATAGATGTATATATATATATGTATTGTATTATTTCTTAGCCTGGAGTATATGATGTTTATGAGCTGCTAATTGTTACTGCTACTATATTAATTAGTGGGTTTAAATGAAAAAAATAGAACTTATTGTTGTAATTAGGAGGTTCACTATATTGTTATTCTTTTGTGTATGAATCTTTATTAGTTTAATGTTTAGCCGGATCATGATTTGGGTAATTGTAAGTTTTCTAGACTCGTATGATTTATATTATATATATAATAAAAGTTAAGTTGGTGACCAAAATGTTTGAAAAAGTAGTCGAATTTCTTAACTTGTTTTTTACTATAGAAGCTGCTGATTTGTTGAAGAATTTAACATTGGATTCTCAATCAAAGACTTTGGAACTCCCTGAGCCTACTAAGAAGGTTTGTGTTTGACTTCTAATATTATTATTATATTTTTGTATTTATTCATGTTTTATAAGTAGTGAAGATTTGTTGGATTTACTGAAATTTTGTGATCATTATTATGTAGCCTTTGAGTAATACAACCGTTGATACTGCGAATGGTCAGAACCAATCTTTAGATAGGTCGGTAACCCCTTTGATACCCGATTATATGGATCCAACGGTTGCTTATATTCCCAATGCTTATGCTTCAACTCCTTATTACTATGGAGGTAATTTGGTACAAATTCATTGTTCTGAACCCAGTGTTTGATGTCGTTTTTTCTTGTTAAAGTATTTATTTATTGTGTGTTTCTTTAGGTTATGATGGGACTACCAATGAATATGATGACTACTCAAGATATGTTAATCCTGATGGAGTTGATCTGTCTCATGTAAGATTTGGATTGTAAATTTTGTCTTATAATTAGCTAATAACTTGTAATTTTGATTATGATAATAACTGATTGTGGGTTTTATTGCAGGGAGTTTATGGTGATATGTATCATGGCTATGGATATCCAACATACAGTCCTTATTCACCTGCAACTTCACCTGTCCCGACAGTTGGCCATGATGGTCAGCTTTATGGAGCTCAACACTACCAGTACCCAAATGCTTATTTCCAGCCCATAACTACAACTAGTGGACCTTACTCGTCATCCGCTGTTCCTGCTAAAGGCGAGAATACACCATCTGCTGCTGCTGACCAGCCATCTTTGACTGTGGACACTGCTAATGGAAATTCTAATAGCATTGTAAATGGTGGGGGCATCAAGGGAAACACTGGTTCAGCCTCTTTGAGACCAACAACATATCAGAACTCCTATAATGCGAACGGTTCATACGGAAGGGGTGCACAAAATAGTTATCAGGATCCAAGATATGGATATGAAGGGCTTCATTCCCCGATCCCTTGGTTAGACACTACCTTGTATTCTGATGGACAAGCAAGAAATATGTCTAGCATTGCTCCTCTTTCCGGTGGGAATGGCGTTGCATCAAGAAATCAAAATCTCCGTCCTCATTCTAATATCATGGTATGCCTAATCTTTTATGTAGTGGAATTTTAAGGGTTTCTGGATTTTATGAAATTCTGATATCTTCAACATGTTTTACTTGTAGGGTTTACAGAGTCCAAGACCAATGTCGGGTGTTAATACTGCAAATGGATACATGAATCGTATGTATTCTAACAAGTTATACGGCCAATATGGGAGCAACTATCGTTCGGGTTACGGATATGGTTCCAATGCTTATGATTCGCAAACTAACGGGCGTGGGTGGTTGGCAGCCGATAACAAATACAAGCCTAGAGGACGAGGTAACGGTTTCTTTGGTTACAACAATGAAAATGGTGATGGTCTAAATGAGCTCAACCGAGGACCTCGAGCACGGACAGTGAAGAATCAGAAGGTTTTGGCTCCGATCACGTTAGCTGTCAAGGGACAAAATATTACCGTTACACCTAGTGACAGTGTTGAGAAGGAGCCCGAGGTTAAGGAGAAGGTGAGTGCTGCTCCAGATAGAGCGCAATACAACCTGCCCGATTTTCCGGACACTTATGAAGATGCCAAGTTCTTTATAATTAAATCATACAGTGAGGATGATGTTCATAAGAGTATCAAGTATAATGTTTGGGCAAGTACACAAAATGGAAACAAGAAGCTTGATGCGGCATACCAGGAGGCTCAGCAGAAGTCTGCACCCTGCCCAGTTTTTCTTCTCTTTTCGGTAAGTGTCTTGTCACTGCTGACTTTGACTTGGTTCATTTTTTGTATGTTCTTTCTTTTTAATTTTAATATGCAACTATTTTTCTCTCTCTTTAGGTCAATACAAGCGGACAATTTGTTGGTGTTGCTGAGATGGCGGGGCCAGTCGATTTTGACAAAAGCTTAGAGTACTGGCAGCAAGACAAGTGGATTGGTTGTTTCCCGGTAAAGTGGCATATCGTTAAGGATTTACCAAACAGCTTGTTGAAGCATATCACTCTTGAAAACAACGAGAATAAGCCAGTTACCAATAGCAGGGATACCCAAGAGGTATTATTTTCATAATATTCATTTTTGTTTTATTTGTTTTTGCTGAGTTATGTGTCTCCAGGTCACTGAAATTATATATGTATTCAGGTGAAGTTAGAGCAGGGGTTGCAGGTGATAAAAATTTTCAAAGAGCATGCCAGCAAGCAATGCATCTTAGATGATTTTGAGTTCTATGAAGACCGACAAAAGAGAATCCAAGAGAAGAAGGCAAAGCAACAGCAGTTTCAGAAACAGATGTGGGAAGGAAAACCCAAAGAAGGCATTAAGGTGGAGGTTGGACCACCAAAGGCGACTGATACTCCCCAAGAAATAGTGAAAGAAGCGACTTCTGTTCATATAAATGGAGAGGTGAAACCTGCAGAGAAAAAGATTGCAGTAAATGGGGTTGCAAATGGTTGCTAGACTTGGGCATGAAAGCGGGTGGGCCCAAAAGAAGCCCTTCGGGTTTACAAAGATCTGAAATGGCTTTATTTGGGAAGTGCTGCCTGCTGCACTAATGGGATCCGGCCTTTGAGAATGTACACAAGAACTAGGAGGTTGCAATGGCCATAGTTGTTTGGGTCTGGCATGTAAAATAGGAGGATCCAGATGTGGAAGCCTAGAGTTCAATCATGTGGGGGGTCATCTCTTTTATAGTTTTTTTCAGCTTCTAACAGGGTTTGGGTTTTAGGTTTATTTGAATCTTTATATTATGTTTCTTTTTAGTATCTCTTTTTTTTTTTCACTCCTTGTGGCCTTTAATATTTATGCTCCGTGTTAGTTTTTTGTTTGTTTTTTACATTTTCATCAATGAGTAGAGTGTGGCATAATCCTGCCGTGTAAATCTAGATCAAGAATACTTATGGATAAGGGTTTTGTGGTTTGTGAAGAGCTAGAAATGCAGGGCGGGACAGTTTACTTGTCGTAATACAAGTTGTTATATGGTTTATTAAACTGTTTGTTTTTATGCTTTGTTGGAGTGTTAGGGTGTGCATCTGGAATTGTGATTATCAATTTGCAACAATCTGTAGCTTACCTGTTTGCTTATAGTCAAGCTGAGCTTATTCTGGTCTACTTTTGGTTCTGGTTACCACTTGCTATAAGTATAACTTAATTGCTAATTGACTCGTTGTGGTGATGTCAAAAGTATCAGTTTCGGCCTGGCCAAAGATATTACTGTCCTAAAATTGGTGAGCGTAAACTTAAACCTGAAGTTGGTACAAATATATGCCTCCTGTTGAGTTTTCTTGCTGAGCGTCACTTGAAGGGTCAGAGTTAGATGCACTACTTTGTTGTAGGTGTTTGTCATTGGATTGGTGTTTGGTAGTTGAACCTTCCAATGGAATTTCTGTGAGACTTGGGGTGCGTTTATTTTGTTAAAGGATTGGGGTGCGTTAATAAAATAAAAAATGTCACAGATTTTATAAAAATTTATTTATATAAATTGAGATTTGATTATAATGATCAACGTAATTTTATAAAAAAAAAAAAGAGAGAGAGAGAGAAACAAAGAGAGATTTGTATTTTCTTTTAAATCATTTTGACGTTCTGTTATTAAACCTTCTTAAACCTTTTTTCCGACTTGAAGGATTTTGTAAATCACCTAATTGAGAGAGAGGCTTAAGACCTTTTATATTCAAACCAATTCAGCAAAAACAAAAAACTTTTATCAAACCTAAACCCAAACTCCTTTTTTTTTGGAATTTCTTTTCTTAGCCTATAAAGTCTAATCTGACTTTGTGTTTACCTTTAAAAAGCAGAAGCATTTGTGTTCCTTGTGTCGGTTTTTTGCCCGGTGTTCAAAATGTGGTCCATACTTAAATATCTATTAAGTGATTTGTTTGCTCGAATTCTATTAGGTGCTGAACATTGGAAAAAATGCTAACGAAAAATATATGGCTCGAATCAAACATATTCTGACGCAAACAAACAGATATTTGCCAATTAACATACGATATCCCACCTTGCTCTTCTAGCCCCTATGCATTCTTCATCTAGATTTACATGGGGAGAAATAAGAGAATCAAAACACGAAAAGAAACTCACGAGAATGAAAGCAAGAAACAAAAATTATAACCAAAAGGAAAAACAACTGAAAATAGAACATGACAAAACCTAGCGAAAAATCTAAAGGATTCTGAAAAACCTGTTTGTAGCTAAAAAACTATAGAAGAGACTACCCATCAGAAAAGAACTTGGGAATCCTCTCCAAATTTACATTCCCTACTTTCCCAATTGCAACCTTTTCTCGCAAACTTGATTCAAGGTGGCGAAGTCAACTCGTGAATTTTCCAGGCAAAAAGTTCTATGCCACCTAATCAATTGCAGATTTAAACATCCCCATTTACTACAACCTTCTCTTCTGGCTTAGCCACATCTCCAACAACATTGACAGCATCAACTTGCACATTATCCGCAAGTTTGATCTCATTAATCAAATCTGCAAGTACATCAACTGGCTTTGGCGGAAGAACCTCTACCTTAATGCCCTCTTTGTTCTTCTCATCAAGAGAGGCCTTTCCCTCCCATACCTAAAGGAAAAAACCAAAAACCATGAAGAGCCGTACCGCAATAATCCATACAAACAAACGAACAATCATTCAACAATAGTAATGTACCTGTTTCTGAAACTGCTGTTGTTTTGCCTTCTTCTCTTGAATTTTCTTCTGTCGGTCCTCATAAAACTCAAAATCATCTAAAATGCATTGCATGCTGGAATGCTCTTTGAATATTTTAATCACCTGTAACCCTTGTTCTAGCTTCACCTGAAAATATACGCAACTTCAGTGAGACCAAATAACACACAAACTCAAAATTTTGAAACATAAGAATAATATGAATATGAAAGCTATATGCTTAATGCTACCTCTTGGGTATCCCTGCTATTGGTAACAGGTTTGTTCTCATTATTTTCACAAATAATGTGTTTTAGCAAGCTGTTTGGTAAATCTTTAACGATATGCCACTTTACAGGGAAGCACCCAATCCACTTGTCTTGTTGCCAGTACTCTAAGCTTTTGTCGAAGTCAACTGGCCCAACCATCTCAGCGACACCAACAAATTGTCCGCTCGTATTAACCTAAAACGTGTGTAAAAATCAAGTTAACACAAGACTTGACAGAATAAAACACATGTTTAACATAAAACTAATACTCACTGAGAAGAAAAGAAAAACAGGGCAGCCTTCAGACTTCTGTTGGGCTTCTTGGTATGCTGCATCAAGCTTCTTGTTTCCATTTTGTGTACTGGCCCAAACATTATACTTGATGCTCTTATGAACATCATCCTCACTGTAAGACTTGATTATAAAGAACTTGGCATTTTCATAAGTCTCGGGAAAATCTGCCTTGTTGTATTGCTCTCTTTCAGGAATCAAATTAACTTCTTTGACCTCTTTGGCTTCCTCATCAATTTCAGTAGGTGCCTGGTTCAAGTCCTGTCCCTTAAAAGCTATGCTAATGGGTGTGAACAACTTCGGGTTCTTGGCAGGCCTGGCTCTGGGTCCACGGTTAAGCTCGTTCAGCCCATCAGCATTCTCATTGTTGTAACCAAAGAAAGCATTCCCACGTCCTCTGGGTTTGTACTTGTTATCAAAAGCTAGCCAACCACGCCCATTACTTTGCAAATCATAAGCATTAGACCCATAACCATAACCAGACCGATAAGTATTTCCATACTGGCCGTATAACTTGTTCTGATACATTCTGTTCATATACCCAGTTGACGTGTTCATACCAGAAATTGGCCTGGGGCCCTGCAAAAAGTGTATTAGTTCTTTAAAATCCTCCAAGACATACAAAAATCTTAAAACATACACAGGGAAATAATAAGCATACCATGAGATGCGAATGAAGATTCTGATTTTTTGATGCAACCCCGTTCGCATATGAGTTGTTTCCATTCGTTCTACTTTGCGGGTCAGAATACATTGAGACGTCCAACCAAGAGTAGGGGGAATAGACCCCACTAGAGCTGTATCTCAAATCTTGATAGCCATTTTGTGCACCCTTCCCATACGTACCATTTGCATTGTAGCCTGAATTTTGATATGGTGCTGTTTTCACAGGGGCAGAAACAGTGTTTCCCTTCGAAGCCACACCATTAGAATTTCCTTTAACTGCGTCAACAGTTGAAGACTGTTTGTCAGCAACTGCAGGTGCAGCAACCTCCCCTTTAGCAGGGGCAGCAGTAGTTGGGTAGGGGGCACCGGTGGGATTCAGTTGTTGGAAATAATGACTAGGGTACTGGTACTGTTGTCCATAAAACTGACCATCCTGACCAACCGTTGGCACAGGCGAACCGGCAGGAGAATAAGGCCCATATGACGGATAACCATAACCATAAACACCCTGTAATGAAAACACAAACGTAAGTCACCAGAATAACAAAAGACTAAACATGCCTAAACTTTCATATGGAACAAGTATTTACATGAGCCAGATCAACTCCTTCAGAATTCATATATCTGGAGTAGTCATAACAATCAGTCGTCACCCCATCATAACCTGAATAACAACACATACAAAATATATTAAAGATTGCACTTACGGAAAAAAGGACAAAAAAATCTTGACGAGTTAACCCAACTACAAACAAATATTACAAAATCATTTACCGTAATAATAATTCGGATAATAGGCCATCGATGAATCCATATAATCGGTAGTTGCAGCCTTATTGTTAGGTTGAACCTTACCGTTTCCAGTCTCCACTGAAGTCTGCAAGTATAAACATATATAACATACCACATAAATTAATCTCCAACAATTCGTGCAATCAGTAAAACATGAATTTTCAAAAAACTTTAAATACAAATTCCTAGCACAACATATATGCATACAGACATACACGAACACGAACACATACACACACTATCATATTACATATACACAAAATCACATACACAATATATACAAGCAAATTATATAAAAAAAATTGATGCAGATAGAATCATAATATCATATACACAAACACGGTATATAACACACAAATATACGCACGCATATAAACGATTGCATAAACACAATTACATATACACGTGCATACACACACATAAATATAAACATATATACAAAAATTATTTATATTTATATATAAATGACATATACATATATATAACCTTCTTAGTGGGTTCGGGAATTTCCAAAGTCTTGGTTTGAGAATCCAATGAAAGATTCTTGAGCAAATCAGCAGCTTCTGTACACACACACACAAAAAAAAAAACTTTGTCAAGAAAACTATCAATCTTTACAACACAATCATGAAAAGAAATTAAAAAACAACTGTACGGCTAAGCCCTGAACCTTAAATACCAGTTCATCCCCAAAATTCAAGATCTATTATCAAAAAGATTTCAACTTTTAAACAATATAAACAAACCCCGCCAAATAACAAAAAAAAAAAAAAAAAAACCCAGATCTTGAGCTTTATTATTTTTTTTTTTAAATCAAGAAAATCGAGAAATAATAACAAGAATAATTATTAAGTAATAATAATGAACTTACGATCTGCAGGAGGGGCAACGGCAGCCATGGTGATGGATCTTGACTAAAGATTTTGGGGGGGTTTTTTGACGGGGGAAACTTGGGGGTGTGTTTTTTCCGCCGCCACAAAAGAAAATAAAAATTTTGAGAGGGTTTTTAGGGTTTGAAAGAGAGGGTTTTGTAGTGGTATCAAATTGAAAAGTGCGGGTTCCAATTCAAATAGCACCCTTCCACGTCTTCATATTTATATTTTTGGTCCTTTTGGTTTTAGAGATTGTTTGCTTATGTGTACGGTTGTATGTGTGTCGACGTGGCTTATATTGTTGGCCCATGATATAGACGTTTAACACTTTGAGTTGTATTTTTAAAACTATTGGGAGTGAGGACTCCTGATGGAAGTTCTTATAGGGAATCTCCTAACATGTGGCGCCCAGTTAGTAAAGAAGATGCCCCTCTTTTTTTTTTTTTAGAGTGAGGGCTCCTGATAACGTCCCATTTTTATTTTTTTTTATTTATTGTGTTTGACTTTATTTTTTTTTATTTTTTTTTGTTTACTAAAAATTTTTAAAAACTTAATAAAAGTAAATAATACATAAAACATATACTAGCATGGTACCCGCGCAATGCGGCGACGGTGTGGTGGTGGCGACGGTGGTTGGTAGTGGTGGTGGCGCGACGAGTGGTGACGGCGTTGGTGGTGGCAGCGGTGTGGTTATTATTGTAAAG
>JAOEHQ010047768.1:0-10618 GCA_025447715.1 Asclepias incarnata | reverse complement strand
TATTATACATGGCTCAAACAAAGACGTATCGCGGTAGGAACCACCCTCCACTGACTTCGGTTTTCCAAATAAAATTGCTATCATCATTATTATTGCAAAGAAAATAGCAGGAAAAGAGTGATGATTTTGTTCATTTTTTTCAACACAAATCTACGAAAAGATATGTTCAAAGAAAGATGTAGATTGATTTCAAATGCTACGGTTATGGGGATGACGACTCCTTGAATTTAAATATCTCTACCTAATATACCTATAATACCCTTAATGAAATTATTACAATATACATCTCTCAACCCTTAAAATAACTATTATTTACAACATACATCCATCAACTCTTAAAATAACTACACTACCTCCTTTTACATCAATTATTTTTACATTAATAACCACACCACTACCGCCGCCGCCTGTCGCCGCCGCCATTACCACATCGCCACCGCTAATATGAAATATGATGTGGTTCTTACCATTTTTATTCTTACGGTATAAATATTATTCAAACTCATTTAATATACTAGAAGTGTGTCCGTGTAACGCATGGCAGCGGAATATGCTTTAAATATTTTAACAAGGACACACAATTAAAAGGTTCAAGGTGGCGGCGTCCGACGTTCGTGATATTGTGTAACAGAAAGAGTTATAGGGGTATTATGATACAAAGTTGATTTTTTATTTGTATTTTTTTTTACATTATCATTTATGGTTATGTTGACTTTTTAATTTATAATATTATATTATTTTGACAAATTGATATTATATTAAATTTGATTAGAGTGTTAAATGCAAAAGTGAAATTAAAATGTACTTAAAAATTCAAATTTTAATAAATCCCCTAAATGCTTTATATTATAATTATAGCATGGTACCCGCGCAATGCGGTGGCGGTGGCGGTGGCGGAGACAGCGGTGTGGTGGTGATGGCTGGGACTATTGGTAGCGGTGTCGAGTGGTGTAGGTTGATGTAAAATATAATTGATGTAAAAGGTGGCAGTGGAGATATTTTAGAAGATAAGAGTTTAAGGTGTAAATAAGAAGATAAGGGTTTAAGGTGTAAATTAGTTCATTAAGGACAAATTGAGTAATTTCTTATAACTACTTTCAAAAAGGGGGTTCATTAAGGGCAATTTGATCATTTCGCATATCTTTTTTTCAGCACTTTCCAAAAATAATTTATAAAATAGTATAGATAATATAGTATATATACACACACAATTAATTGGTTCTTTTTCTCCCTTTCTTTTCTAACCAATTATACTTTTTTGTACAATAAACACAGACACACATCTAGTTAAAACAACAATACCCATTTTGTTTAAAATATTTTTTTTTACAACAAATACACATACACAACCAATCAAATCAGACACTCAAAAACAGACCTTGAATCATGCAGGATCTTAAATTTACATTTATAAACATCATCAGCAGAGGAATTATTAGTTGTTGTTGTCGTAGTTTCCTCCATTTGGTTATTTTTGGAAACGAGTCTAGCTCCAAACCCACTAATAACTGACCAATCAAGAGGAAAAGGCAGGTCAATGGAAACATCAACTGCAGTGGATGTTTTGTCCCACCAAGCAGTGCATCTCAGTGACCCGAATGAAACATACCCCATCCGAGTTTGGAAATTAGCACTCTCCTCCTCTTGCCAAAACACTTGCTCATCTTGAGAATGAAGTTGTTGCTTTGCCTCGGCGTGTTGCATTGTTATTTTTATAGAACCAAACCAGAAGCATTTCTTCAAAACGCAGCAGAATAAGAATCCAGAAAATTCATTGAACCAATTCTCAGGAAGTTTCAATCTACATCTCCTTCGTTTGACAAGACTAGGTTTAAACCCCATGGGAATCTCTAACCCTTTTAGCACCATGCTCATACACTGAGCCTTTCCCTGATTATCGATTCAAACAAATCATACAATTAAATTAGTAACTCATTTTCATATTACGTACATATATATAAACAGGTGTTAAGTTCAATAACGTATGTACATATGGTGGTGAATACATACAACATACCTGGAGCATAGTTTCTAATAATTTCTCACCACCGACGAAGCTGCAAGGCCCATATATTTTAGTAATTGAGACTTGACATAACCATTTACAGTTTCTATGAACATCATCTGTAATGGCTTTAAGTGAGTCACAATCATATGCTTGGAGAATAGATAGATTTGATGGGAGCTCGGGCAATTCAACAAGATTAAAGCAACCACTCAGATTGAGAAGTTTGAGCCGAGTAAGTTGGAAGAGGCTGAAATCTAATCGTGAAAAATCATTACTACATAGATGTAGCTCTTGTAAGTTGGATAACTCACCAATCTCACGTGGTATTTTTCCATCTTTGAGCCTGAATCCACTGAGATTCAACTTTCTTAACAAACGTGGCAACTGAGGAGGACTAGCAATATTATTTGATCTCGGATAGTACTTTGGGTTGAAACAAAGCTCTTCTAGACAACTTTTTTCATCGAATATATCTTTTGTGAAACTAGCTAATTCAAATTTGTGCAGATGTTTTAAGGTACGAATGTTTCCTTCTATGCACTTTAACTTTGAACAATCTTTCAACTTCAACGAAATAAGGTTAGTACAACATCTTCCGACTGATGAAGGGAGAACTTCTATCCCAACACGTTTTAAACATAACTTTACCAAGCTATCCATGTTTGTTTCAATCCCTGGGAACTCACATAGTGAATAGCAATCGGAAATTATAAGTCTCTCCAGTTTTTCCATAGAAACAATGGTCGGAAACCTTGTAAGCTTGTCACAACTTCTTACAGATATATAAGCAACTCTTGAATGATTTCCAAGTGATGGATCAATATCTTCTAAACTGTGACATCTATGGAGTGTCAACTTTTGAAGACTCGGGAGTCCACCAAAATCAGGTGTTCTTACTAGATGTCTCATATCATCGACTTCAAGCTCTTTCAAACACGGCAGATGCTGATGCATACACAAATCAAATTTACAAAACTATTAATTAATAACAAACCTAACTTATGCTAATTATGGATACAGAGTTATTAACATTATGTTGAATTATGTATATCTCATACACATATTTTTATGTCCATCGATGGTGCTTAAACAAGCAACTCCTTGGAATACATGACATCTCATTAACATAAGAAATCAAAGCGGTAATGTAACACTCAAGACAAAGGACAACATTCAAATGTCAAATATTACTATTTTTTCCCTTTTATATGTTTGGTGTTTAACTAATAAGGGCAACCTAATAGCTGATAGATTCCTTGCAATTTGTTGGCTTATTCAAAGGTAAAATAAGCATCAAAGCAATGGTGTTTTTTGATAGGATTTCCTAATTTATAAGAAATAATATATGTTTTGGATCGAAGATGACAAAAAATTAGAAATTCAGGATATGTATTAGTGTAAATATTTTGCTCTCATTATGAAGAAGTTAAGGTGTTAAATTGTTATTCACTTATCTATATGCTAATCAAATATAGGAACAGAGAATTACCTTGAAACCCTTCCAAAGTTCCTTTTGCAAGCTGTGATGCAACTTTAAAACAACAAGCTTTGTTGCTTTAAAGTTGTCAGGTAATGGACTTGCACCGTACAGAGACCATCCAATATACTTTAGCTCATTTGAAAGAAAAGCAGGCCCTTCATCATATCTGCCTTTGTCCGAAATAGTCACATCAAGGAATCTTAGTTTCTTCATGTTTGAAACAAGCTTAATGAAGCCTAGTGAATAATCACCACAAACGAATTTTATGGCTTCAATCTTATCATTTTCCTGCAATAAAGGGGTAAAACCAATAGAACGATTGATTTTGGAGTATCTTAAGAGTATGTATGTCCTGTATATAATGGACATCTTATAGAAAGAGCATAACCTTTACCGTTGTTGCATTCTCAGAAAACATGTTTGCAATCTCATTCGTTTTCCAAACCCTGCTATGTTTTTCAGGATTGTTGGGATGTTCCCCTCTAACAATGTGATGTCCCATTTCCTGAACCAAATCGTGCATATCAACCGTACCATTCGAATAAATGGTTATGAGAGCCTTTTGTCTCAACACTTTCATCCCTATACTAGAGTGAAACCCGCAAGCATCAAGTATCTCCATTACCTCGTCTTGACTCTTTCTCCTGAAGAAACATGCAATATCCAAGAATATCTGTTTCTCATCATGCTCAAGCCCATCGTAACTTATTTTAAGTTGATCAGTGACCTTACGGTTTGGTATTTCTCTTAACTTATCCAATGCATTGATCCACTCATTCTTGTCTTTGCCATAAAGAAAAGACCATAAGATTTTAAGTGCTAACGGGAGCCCATTAGCATAAGAAAGCACACGAAAAGAAAGTTTGTCATAATCTTCTACAGGGTTATTCTCCTGATATGCATGTCTTTTAAAGAGACGAATAGCCTCGTCATCTGATAATAAACTGACAGGACACACCTCGTCTACCCTGTGAGCTCTTAGTAAATGCTCATCTCTAGTTGTGATTATGATTCTGCTCCCCCCACCAAACCAATCATGTGATCCTACTAATGCCTCCAATTGCTCAAGGTCATCAACATCGTCAAGAACAATCAACACATTCCTACGACATAACATACTTTGAATCTTGTATCTTCCTTCTTGAACACTCGCCAACATCACTTGTGTTTTCAAAACTTCTGATAGAACTTTTTCTTGCTGTTTTTGTAAGCCATGTTTCGTTGATTCTTCCCGAATATTGCCAATAAAGCAATGACCTTGAAAATGGTCACGAATTTTCATATAAACAGAAAAGGCAAGAGTGGTCTTACCACCACCCCCAACTCCCCATATCCCAATCATTCGTACACCATGTGACCCAATTTGCAGTTGTGATTCAAAATATTTAAAGCGAGGCCCCATTCCAACAAGGTTTTCATCAACATCTGAATTTACATATAACAATTTATCTAGAACGGTACCAACAATTATTTTGATGCCTACTGCTTCATGCCTACACATTGGAAATATATATACATATGCGGATGATTAACATATATATACGACATCTTAAAAAAAAAGAAGATAAATGCATAATTTGTGGATAAATAAGGCGGAAAAAAAAAGATTACCCATTGGCAATGTGCTTGGGTTCCCATCCAGCAATGTTACTTGCATCCAAGAGTGCTTTTCTCCATGTTTCAAATTTAGTTGACTTATTATGTTTGGAAAAAGCTTTGCCAAATAGCCCATTCTGCTGGCTTACGTCAGAGGGATTCACGTTATAAAATATGGGAATAACGATTTGGGCTATCTCCTTTTTGCATTTCATAATGTATGCGAGTTCATCCAAACACCAAGAAGACTCGGCATAGTTTTTGGAGAATACGATGAGGGCAATTTGCGATTCTTGGATAGCCTTCAAGAGAGATGGGCCAATGGTATCACCCCGGGGAAGTGTTTCATCGTCTTTGTAAGTAGAGATTGTTTGTTGTACAAGAGCACAGTAGAGATGGTCTACAAAAGTCTTGCGAGTGTCTTCTCCTCTAAAACTAAGAAACACATCATATTTCCAAGAACGGGTAGAAGAAGATGTCATTACTGATGATGTGTTTGGAAGAGGTAGAAGTGGTCTGCTAGTGTCTCTTGAGCTGCGTGAAAGCACCATCACAACGATCAATAATATTGTTGAAAGTATAGCCACAACTGCCGTAACAGCCGTTGTAACTTCTGTCATCAGCGATAAATATGAATTTATGTTCTGGTTTAGATTTTCAAGAATATGATAATCTTGATTCGTTTTTTGTCACATTACATTATTACAAATAAATATAAATTGAAGAAGAAATCCCAACTTCTTTTCATAATTTTTTAAACCAAAGTCGTCGCTCAGGAATTGTTTATATATATATTTCTCGTCATAACAACCGATATTAGTTTAAAAAGGAAACGTAGGAGAAAAGTTTATGGATGGACATATTTCTTAATTAAGATAGAAAATGTATATATGATGCTTCCTGTAAACTTGTTAATTTGTTTTGAGGGTAAAGTACAAATTTCGTATTGAATTTCAATAATTTGAGCTAACATTATGCTAGTTAAGCTAATCTTCAATTTCAATAGTTCGTATTGAATTTTCAGACATGCTTTGAACTAGAGGTGTCTTACGTACTGATATCACAGGGAAGATTTGAACTGGATTATGCATGAGTGAGATTTTTGACCGGATAATAGCCATATATAATAGTTGCGAGCAATGTGAATAAGAAAAGTAGAAAGAAACTATGAACATCAAGAATTTGCGGAAATGCCTCAAGTGATTGTGTTTCAGTACGATTTAGAGGCTTGAGATAGTTGAGGGAAATTCCAATCGATTATGATTTATGAACAAAATCTCTAACAAAAGAACCATTTTGATAGCCGACTATTTGATATTGTTTTGGGATTTTGGTTGTAGTAGATTAACGGTCAACGATGAGGATAAACATGCTGTGAAGATCATAGTTTGCCATATAACAAGCACAACTTTAGAGCACCCGTTGAGTATCCTTCCTAGTTCCTATATCACAAAACCAGGATAAACTTGTTTAGTAATTAGCAGTCCTCTTTCCAGTATTTAGTTATTTTGATGCTTTCTAGTTGGTAAAAAACACGGTATATAAACGTCATATATTCTCATATGTATAAATATAAGTATGTACCTTCATGGAAGAAGAATGTCAAAATTGGAAACCAAAAGATCATAATCAGTTTTTGATAGGAAGGAACTCTAAATTCTGGATTCCTACACGGAATTCTAAAATGTCAATAGTGAACCCGATAAAGATTCAAACAGGGTTTGGTTCGATTTTTTTTGTAGTTGTCACAAGCATATAAATCTCATAACTCAGATATGGTATCGTAAAATCAACATATGCTGTTGGATTTGCTGAGCTAGTAATGTCTCCAGGTGCAGCTTCACATTCCTACAGGACGTAATTAGTAAGTTACGCAAGAGATCACAAACTTATGCTATTTAACCAATGAGTAATCCAAATTTGTTTTCTCATCAATTACACGAAACCACAACAAAACCATATTCGATCACGTGGATCTTCTCATCTGCCGTTTTTTTAGAAATTTCAAGTCCTTTTAATAGGCGTTCTGGTCAGCAAACCAAAAATCCAATTGGATCTACTAAATTTGGCGTACACTGACTTCAGTTTTCCGAACAAGCTCATCATACGAACCATTACATTGATTTTTTTATTTATTTATGAAGGGTACAAAAATAGGTTGAATCTTGAAAGGTAACTCTTGTAATGCTAAGCAGAATATAGCAACGGAAAATCCTCCTTTCAGTTCACCATTTTTGCTGACATCTACGAATTCAGTGAACTCTGTTTCAATGATGATTAAGAAGCATCTTCTACATCCAATCCAAGTGTTGATTTTAGTACACGCAATAACCCAATAGATATAATTACAATACGGAGACAATTTGAAGTTTGGTAATTAACAGTTTAGCCGACTCTTCTGCCTTTCTTATCCAAGTAAGTAATTGCTCAACAATTTGATGTAGAACCAGCTGATAGTTCTTTTGTTTTTCATTGTCAATAAACGAAACCTTTGTAGTGAACTTTCTACGAAGAAGTTGAGATAGTTCAACAATATATTGTAGTTTCTGATTGCTGGCTTCGGTATATTTCTGAAACAACTTAAGACAGTTATAATTCTTAAAAAAATCAACTTCATGAAACATAACCAGGATTTTTATGCCGGTTTCGGTATATTTCTGAAGACTGAAAGTATCATAAAACTTTCTTACAAAAATGGCTCCACAGTGAGAATCTATAACTTGTTCCCAATTTTTTTTTTTGCCACCAAATAAGCTGACTTGAATACCAAGTATCAACTATATTTGTAATCCGAAATTTCTTTCTTTCTAAATTGTTTGATCGTTTGATTTATATTGATTCTACAATTATCAACTATCAGTTCAGGCTAACTTCAAGTTTCCCTCCTCTTCTTGTTTAATCAGCATAATAATCATTACATGGCCGGCAAGGCGGCAACCCATATATCTTATATCTTAAATAATGTATTAATATGTTTACCTGTGAAAAAAAAGTGTAAAGGTGTATAGTGTATACTCTTAGTAACTTTAGTATAGTGAAAGGCCTTAACTTGTACTTTAATACGGGTCAAGAAGTAAGAAGTGTAGTCCATTAGAAGTCATTGTAATCCCGGACCCAAAAAGAAAGTTCGATGGGCAGTGTCCCTTGTGGTGGTCTCACTAGCCATTCAACGAGTGAGGTCAAGGGACAACACCCTTGCAGGTTCCAGGCTGTGCCTTGAAACCTCAACAAAATTTGCATCGTCAATTACTATGGAAATATGCCAACAGAGCTGAAGGGACTACAAATGATGTTTGAAAGGTAACAAAAAAAAAAGAAGCCCTACTCAGTATGACGTGGGAACACATATACTTAATTTGTATAATAAATAGTAAAAGTGAAAGAAAATTGAAAGGGGACATCTCTTTTGTATAAGGCTACAAGCCAATAGCGCCAGGAAAGAAGAATTGACATATCGAAGGAGTAAATGAGACACGACCAGGTCCCCAGCTCATTTGGATTCGATTAAGAGGTGTTGTGGGTTACATGATGTGGTAGCGCAATACCGTGGTGCCCCAGTATTGTTGGATTGTGCCAATGTGCCATATTAGGTGTCTACTTCATGGAAAGCTTTCTGCTTTAATCATATCCCTTTCTTCTTTTTTATTAACTTGCTTTTGTTTTAACTCTTCAATAAATTATGGATATAGCTTATATACATTTGAAGACATATTTTCTTCACTCTCTTTTTAGCTTGCTTTTTTCTTATCTTCCATACATCATGGATATAAACATAATTTCTTCACTATATGTCTATTTGTTTTTATGTTAACCCCATCTCTTTAGCAAATGAAAGGTCAAGTTTTGAATGAAAAAATATGACCCATCTAGGATTGTTTAGGTGATGTTAAATCACTACAAGAAATTTACCTTTTGGAGACGCCAGACTTTTGGCGACGACACTATGTCGTCCCGGAAAGTCACTAAACGACAAATGTCGTCCCCGAAAGTCTTAATTCATGTAGTGAATTGCTTGGTATGAACCAAAGCACTTTTTTTTTGGAAGCAAATGTAGTTTGTTGACTCTTCGGTAGACACGTTGATTTTTAAACTTATATATATATATATATATATATATATATATATGGTTGGAAAATAGAAATCATATTGCACTGTAGGTTAATACGTTTGGTTGCTGATCAGAACAAGTATCAACCTTTTTGGGAGAAGGATGGCATTAATTTCGACATATATATGAAAGGCGATAAGGGGTACTATGACAATAGTTATACATAGAATGTATACCCAGGAAACTAAGAAACATAGCGTATTACATGCAGGGACGGAGCCAGGACTTTTAGCGTAAGGGGGCAAATTTAAAATGTTAAATAGGTAAAAAAAAAAGATTTCTTTTTTTATATTCTTTTTTAATTATTTTTTAGGGGTCAAAATTTCAAAAATACCCTGAAAATATTTTTTTTTTTACATTGTACCAAAATTGAAGTGGGGGCAGTTGACCATACTGCCCCCATGCTAAAACCGTCCCTGATTACATGTAGAAAGACCAAGCTTAAATAGAATCAGAGGTGATTGACTTGATCATGACAGAGAGACGAATCTTCCACTAGGGATATATAAAGAGACCTGCTGGTGCTGAGAGCCTGAGATGAGATCAACAAACTATACGTCTGCGTTTTCTATCTTTATATATGGCGTTATAATTTAGTAAATTTTCTGATTATACTTAGCAGTGAACATGCTGCAGGCTCGACCCATAGGAAAATACTTATAGTCTGCTTAGTTGTTATCATCATTTTCCATGATGTTACTATACAAAATACCACTAGACTTCCTCTATATATCAAGGATATGAAGTCCCTAACCCCTTATTTGAATCTCAGACGATTATGATACCCTTTTAGAAAGGTATGCTAAAGCGGGTCACGTTATTTTTATCTTGATCCAAATTGGCTCATGTGTGCACTAATTAACATGAATATGCTAATCAAGTACTACTAGCTAAGTGGCAACTAAAATAAATCTTTTTCACTATTCGAAACAGTATTGCCAAATCTTAGAGATAGAATAATTAGATTTAGTAGGCAAAAGATGGAATTAAGATGAACTTGAATCTTAGAAGTTCAAAGATTATGCTATAATGCATAATCCGATAGTTGACAAAACAGAAATAGATATGGTTCTTTCAATTTTATTCCAAAACATAACGCTTTCGTGAAACATTATCGACGAACTTTACTACACAGAATTGAATTCCAAGTATCTAATTTCAAATCAAGTGAAATGGGAACAGAATTAGGCAAATATGTCAACTAGTAATTCACTAACTTAATCTTGGAGAATATGCTTATGTGTGTGTGTGCCACT
This sequence comes from Asclepias incarnata, assembly GCA_025447715.1. NCBI lineage: Eukaryota > Viridiplantae > Streptophyta > Magnoliopsida > Gentianales > Apocynaceae > Asclepias > Asclepias incarnata. The sequence goes on along the minus strand of JAOEHQ010047768.1, from coordinate 170 downwards.
ACAGGGAGTAAGATATTCTTCCGTAAAACTCACTCAAATAAGTAACAGAGGAGGTAGACAACTAACATCATTAAAACTTGACATTATATCAATAAAGAAACTGCTCAGTGCCGCCTTCCGCGGGTTTTGAGCCCCAATACCTCGACGGTGTATGGGGGAGGTTAAGATGT
>JAOEHQ010047767.1:0-10618 GCA_025447715.1 Asclepias incarnata | reverse complement strand
GAAGCTTATACTAGGTGAGCATACTAATTAACTTATATCAACCCCAGGGACATTGTTTAATGATGCAGACTTTACGTACCGAAATATCTAAAATGAAAATACAAACGAAAGGGCCTTCAGCTAGCGGCATGTGAGTTGACTCATCAACCAAGACGTTGTGGGTTCTAGTCTAAAAAAAAGAAAGACAAAACGTACCTCTTATTTTCTATACGTATACTATCTAAATCTAACCATCTAATGAACACTTTGTGCAGGCTTTTCATGTGGCTTCGGGGGAATTCTGCTCCTCTTGTTAGTTATACTTTGTCAAAAAAAGAGATTATGGGAAACTAGAAAATACGCAAATCATAAAGTAGAAATCTTCATAAAGAACTATGGAACTTTGGCACCAAAAAGATTCAGCTATTCAGAAATCAAGAAAATCACAAACTTATTCGTTGAGATTCTTGGTAAAGGAGGGTATGGGAGTGTTTACAAAGGACAATTACCAGATGGGCAACTAGTTGCAGTGAAGCTTTTAGCTGGAACTCAGGGAGATGGAGAAGATTTTATTAACGAAGTTGCTAGCATTGGTAGAACTTCTCATGTCAACATAGTCACACTCTTAGGATTTTGCATAGAGGGAAAGAAGAGAGCACTGATGTATGAGTTCATGCCAAATGGTTCATTGGATAAGTTTCTACGTCGTGATGGCTCTCATTTGGACAACAACACCTTATTTCAAGTTGCAAAAGGGATTGCACGAGGTTTGGAGTACCTGCACAGAGGTTGTAACACAAGAATTGTGCACTTTGATATAAAGCCTCATAACATTCTGTTGGACGAAGAATTTGTCCCAAAAATATCTGATTTTGGGCTGGCTAAGTTGTGCAAAAGGAAAGAGAGTATTGTGTCTGTAATGGGTGCAAGAGGTACTGCTGGATACATGGCCCCTGAAGTATTTTTCAGGAGTCTTGGAAGGGCATCTCACAAATCTGATGTGTATAGTTATGGGATGATGGTTCTTGAAATGACAGGTGCCCATAAAAATAATAAAGCTAGTGCAACTAGCACAAGTGAAGCATATTTTCCTGATTGGGTATACAAGCAGATAGAAAGTGGAAGCAATATAGGGGATCATGGGGTGACAACTGAATACGAAGAGGAATTAGCAAGGAAAATGACGATGGTGAGTCTGTGGTGCATTCAGTCTGATCCATCGGATCGACCGTCCATAAGTAAAGTCGTGGAGATGTTGGAAGGAAGTTTTGAATCATTGCAGGTTCCGCCTAGACGTTTCTGGTCATCTGATCCATCAAGGCCTGCCCAAGGCACTTCCCCATCAGTCACGCAAAGTTCAAGTGGTGAAATACTATCATCAAGAGTATAGCGGAAGATTTATCTACCTTCTTGCAAGTTGCATGTTTTAACGGATGTCAGATTCTGTTGAACTAACTAACGGACGTGAAGATTGTGTTGCCATCTAAGATCTCCAGATCATCTAAAGTTAGGTAACTTGTTGGAATAGATTTTTGATTGGGGTAATGCTTTTGCCTCGTGATGGTATAGTACGTAAGCTTGGAGACATGAACATGTACATACGTCATGAGTTCAAATTTTTAATGTGATATTATACGATTTATCTTTCTTTCACATGTTGTTGTTAGTTAGAGAGGACTGCAAAATGATTGGTTAACTTATTTTACACGTACGTACTTTTGATTTATTTAAGAATTTTGTTATATATATACTAGACTGGTGTTTGCGCGGTGGTGGCGGCGACTGGTGGTGATGGCGGTGGTGTGGTTATTGATGTAACTGTAATTGATGTAAGGGGGTAGTGTAGTTATTTTAGGAGTTGAAATTGTAGGTGGTGTGGTTATTGATGTAAATGTAATTGATTAGGGTCTGAGCAACAAGCGATTGCTCCCGGTGCAAAACCATTCGGGAAAAGTAACTGTGTGTTGAAATTGTGTGAACTTCCGTAAACCTGATTAGTTATATGTCTTCGGATCTTTGAGCCCTTAAGGTCATACACATTGAATATTTATAATGTTCAACCATAAAGCTAAGATACGAAATAATATAATTATCATGCAATTTTCACAAAAACGCACAGTATGATAGGTGGTTATATTGTAAAAGTCATACAAAAGTTACACAAAAACTTAAACTAAAAAAAATAAAATTCCCCGACTCCCGTTTTATATGAAACTCTCCGTATAGGTGGAATGCCATTTGTCATTCCTTGACATGTGTGTCAGTACAAGTGGCATTCTCTGTCAAGTAATTTTGCTATATAAACACCTATAATACTCCTCGTTTTATATAATACACCCAGTTTTGTTGGAAATAGTTCCCGTTTTATGTGAAATGGGGCGTTTTAGAGGTGTTATAACACTCCCCGTTTTATATACTAGTAATACACCATTTTTGTTGGATATATTTTCCGTTTTATATGAAATGGGGCGTTTTATGGGTGTTTCCTAAAAAAAAGGCGATGTCAATATAGTAAGACCCTAAAAGAAATATTTTTTAAAAGTAAATGAATAAACTGGTGAATTATTCTACCTTTGTTTAAGATTTCATAAATAAAGTGTGAAAATTTTGTTCTATTTTATTCTAGTTTGAAAGACTAACTAAACCTCATTTTTCAAACCTCGAATACCAACTACTCACCAAACTTTTTATAAAACAAAAAAAACAGACATTCCCCATGAACATTTCACTCCTCTTAACATAGTCCTGACCCTCCCAAGTAAATCCTTTCCATTTTCTATATGTTCAACTAAGCGATGATAAGACTATATACTTTGATTGTATTTATCTGCTCCAATATACCATTTCTTATATCTCAAGAACCCGTTGGTTGTAACCAGTCTTGCCCTGGCGGCAAATTCAATCAAGTCCCCTATCCATTCGGCTTCTCCCCAGGGTGCGAAATCCAGCTCAACTGCACCTCCAATGGCACTGTTTTAATAGACGAATTCCCTGTCGAACAAATCAACTCGGATGACTTAATCGTCACCCTTCCCACAACATGTGGTCGCCCTGTTAACGTCCTCCGCCACCTCTACAGTGAAAATTACGGTCTGGCATCTACCAGCGCCATACTCATGGAAAACTGTACTGCTGAGACATCAAACTGTAATCTCCCTGTCCCACTTCCACAATTTCGCAGTGCAATTGTCAATTGTAGTACTGTTGGATATGGTAGCATGAGTTGTTACGTAGGTGATGTTAGAACGAATATGTTTCTTGATTATGGTAATGTGACAAGCTTGGGATGCAAGTTTTTGTTGACCGGTTTCGTGTCTCGGAGGATTGGGGGTGTTGGTCCACCCCCTTCAATGACGCGAGCAGTTAAGTTAGAGTGGTGGGTTAAAGGGACTTGCGACTGTTCTGATGGTGCTGATTGTACAGAAATCATGTCACCAACAGATGGAAGTGATGGTTATCGATGTAAGTGTAGAAGTGGGTTCAACGGAGATGGGTATAAATCCAACTCCGGTTGCCTGCAACTGAAAGGTATGTCATTATCTAACCCAGCATTTAAATTGAATTTTACTGGGGTTAATTTTACAACTAATATTTCCAGCATATGAATGATAATATCATCATAAGTACATTTTTTCACTTTAGCACTTTGGCTGGAGGTCATTCTGAAGCAATCTCTTTATCCTTGGGTAGAAGTAAAACTGTCTACATCTTACCACCCTCATATCCCGGGTATACGGGGATTGGGTACGGTTGTTGTTGTACCAACATAAATTCATATATTCACATTCTTATTCATGAATATGTTCAGATTTAGGCGTCAATTAACCAAGTCAAACACATACATATGTATTATTTTTAAAACATGTGAGACTTCATAGTTCTGATATTTTTTTTTTCTTATTAAAGAAACACAGAGTAAACCAGAAGGCAACAATAATATAAGCAAATCGTCCTTGAATTGATCTTAACTAAAGAAATTAAGTAAACACCTAAGAAACAGACAGGCATATATATATAAAAAACTATTAAATACTTAACTACTCATGCAAGACTTTTATACGGCCTCCTGTCTCCTGAGTCTTTTTTTTCCTTTGATTTAAAACATGGGCGGAACTCGTTTGCACCGAGAGCACTAAAAGTATTAACCTTTTGAATTGAATAACATAGTAATTAAAGCATAATTTTTGTTATTAACCCACTGATTATATGTACAAACGTTGCTAATTTTCAAACTAAACGAAAATATTCAAATAATACCCTACATAAATACTAATAAACTAGAATATAAGTTCATAATGATTCAGAGGTCATGTATTTAAATTACATAATTTGATAACTAACAGAAAATATTCAAACAAATCTTAGCAGCATCTTATTTTCTGATAAGATCACCCAGCTTATTATGGTTTGGTTCCTCAAGAACCGTAAGCTTTTCATTTAAGAGTAACAAAACCCGGATAGATTAATATTCATGTAAGAGAATGAGATTGACTAGTCGACACTGGGGTCTTGGGCCATAAAAACTGATCAACAAAGGTTTTTGTTGAATTCATACTTAAAATGTTGTTATTAGGTGACAAAAGATGATAAATTAAGAATTGTTTCTAAGTTTGTCCTTTTTATCGATAAGGTTAGCCCAAGAACCTTGAAACCCCATTCTCCACCCAAGCCTCCCACTGACTTTGCCTTAACAATGATTCTAGCCACATGCAAGTATTTTTCGAGATCTAGTCATTTGTAGCCAGTCAGTCTAGGTGTGTGAATACAACCTTCCATTTTAGTTTGGTGGTTGACGAAAGTTGGCATGCTCGTGGTTAGACATCTTTTTGGGCTGCATACAGTCCAAGGCAAGCTCAAGATTGACTCAAGCACCTAAGGCTAAGCTCCACAAGTATTCTTGATGCATGCTCAAGCTTGATTTAAGAGTTCCGAAATGTTCACTATGCTTCATATATAATTTGAATTGGATAAGCACGAGTCAAATTCGATATGAATAATCTGATAAAGCTCTATTCATTTATGGCCCTTTACACAAACACATACATGCACGCTCCTTTTTAGATGTCTGGTCAGTTTCCTTTGATATGTGGGAAATAGGAGGTATCTCTAATGACAGCATAAGAAACACACTTCCATTCGAGTTTGTGTGGTGTGGACTCAGGCTCCTTGGATTAGTCAGTTAGACACCATGGTTACCACTGCCAGACAAAATGGTACAACGAAAAACATCTCACCCTACTAATTATCAGAGTGATCAATCTAAGGTTTGCCAAGCATTAATCTTAACCTCCTGATGCAACACATTTTTGAGGATAAGAACAAAGTAATACAAGTAAAATCCGGGTAAATTCTTCATTTCGTTGACCATAGTGGGTTTTCGAAACAAAAATTTAACTGCAGGTAGAAAAGTTATAAGAAGCAATACAAAAGAGCTGCAAACTATCAAAGATTTATATTTATAGATATCTCACCTACATTCTTATGTTCTTCCATAATCAGGAAGGGGGGCTCTGCTTAGAAGGAAATGGAAGCAGCTGGTAACGGGTAAGCAGACAAACTATTATATAAACTGAAGTTTTTATCTTTTACTACGCAGACATTCACCAAAGTTTTAAACAGAAATATAACTCTAAATTTTAGTGAATCATGAGAGCAAGTATCCCCACTTTCTTTAAATGGATCTAACGATCAGCTAAACATCTTGTGTAGGATTATCATGTGGCATTGCGGGAATTATACTAGTGTTTTTTGTGATGAAAAGAAGATTTCGGGAAAGTCGAAAAGCTGCAGATCATCAAATGGAATCATTCATAAGTAAATATGAAAGTTTGGCAGCAAAGAGATTCAGGTATTCAGAAGTTAAGAAAATGACAAAATCGTTCCAAGAAAAACTGGGACGAGGAGGGTATGGAATTGTCTACAAGGGAGAATTGCCTGATGGGGAACTAGTTGCAGTGAAGATCTTGGGTGAAGCCACGGGAGACGGTGAAGATTTCATTAATGAAGTCGCTAGCATCGGTAAGACTTCTCATGTCAACATAGTCACACTATTAGGTTTCTGCATTGAGGGAAAGAAAAGAGCTCTGATCTACGAGTTCATGCCAAATAGATCCTTGGATAAGTTTCTACGTGATGATGGCTCTCATTTGGACTGGAACACATTGTTCCAAATTGCAAAAGGGATTGCACGAGGCCTAGAATACCTGCACCAAGGTTGTAATACAAGAATTGTGCACTTCGACATAAAGCCTCACAACATTCTCTTGGACAAAGACTTTGTTCCAAAAATATCTGATTTCGGACTGGCTAAGTTGTGCAAGACAAAAGAGAGTATCGTGTCTGTAATGGGTGCAAGAGGTACTGCAGGATACATGGCCCCTGAAGTATTTTTCAAGAACCTGGGAGGGGCATCCCACAAATCTGATGTTTATAGCTACGGGATGATGGTTCTTGAGATGACAGGTGTACGTAAAAACAATAATGCTAGCAAGACAAGCACCGGTGAATCATTTTTCCCAGAATGGATATATAAGCAAGTAGAAACAGAAGCCGATCTAGGGGATTATGGGGTGACAAACAAAGAGGATGAGGTCCTTGCGAGGAAGATGATGCTTGTAAGCCTGTGGTGCATTCAGTCAGACCCATCTGAACGGCCCTCCATAAGTAAGGTTGTGGAGATGTTGGAAGGAAGCTTTGAATCATTTCAAATTCCGCCTAGACGTTTTTGGACATCTTCCACAATGCCTTCCCAAGGCCTTACCCCGTTAACAACACAAAGTTCAACAAGTGAGAGACTATTAGCAGTCCAGGTTGTGGGTGAAGACTTCTCTTAATTAGTAGTAGTGCGCTAAGTCATCCGTAGGGGAGCTTGCTTGGTAGTTTAGTTTCTCTGTAAGGTTTGAGTGTCATGTAAGTTAATCACTGGTTATGATCATTCAATTATATATTCTGAGTGTGGCTCAAACAGTCAGTCAGTTCTATCGGGTATCCAACCGATTAGAGATTTGGATGATATGAAAGACAATAGCAATCAGTGAGAAAAATACCATAAGTTTGAAAAATACTTGGTTATTTTCTATATGTATCAAAAACATATTCATATTTTTGTAAGTCAAAAGAAGTAAGAAAAGAAAAAAAATGTCGATACAAAAGATATACATGTGTCACCATTAGAAGACAGATTAGAATGTAGTCCCGATTTGTGTAAGAAGACTTACACAATTTCACTTTCAAGACAAAAAAAATTGCCAAGGAACAAATAAATAAGGGGGGTGGCAGTGGAGTCTAGCCTGTATCCCATATCATACTTTTCAGCCAATCTCCTTATGCCATCTTATTCCCTCAATTTTCCATCCCACACTCCCTATTTTGCTGGCGGTGGAGTCTAGCACTGCAATCCATACCACACTACAATAAAAAAACAAATGAAAACTAACCGTTATACTCCAACGGTCATATTCACATTCCTTCTTCTTGTGCCTGCATGCCATACCGTGCTTTCCATCTAGCATGCGAGATCAAAGGGGAGGCGGCGGTGTTCACGTACGAGATGGGATGCCACAAACACCATCTCGTGACCATTGCCACCCCCCTTACCCCTCTTACATATTTACACTATATATCCTTTATCTTTTAAAATATCTACACTACACCCTTTACATCAATTACCTTTACATCAATTACCTACACCACTCGGCGCCACCACCACTTGGTGCTTCCACCACCACCACCAGTCGCCGCCGCCACCGCCAGCCGTCGTCGCCGTCGCATTGCGCGGGTACCCTTACATTTGAAACATATAAGGGGGGTAAAACACTATTCAAGTGTGATGGTTTATGGTGGTGTTTTTACATTGGTTTACGGTGGTACCCCTTTATTTGTCTCAAATTGATTGGTGACCCCTTTTATTGTCGCAAATTAACGTTACCCCTTTATTGCTAAAAAGAACATTAATTGCCTCTTTTTAGGCAATTTATCCTTATGTTTATCACTAAGCTTCTAAACATTTCTTGTATTGCGATGCCCCAATGTTTTGTTTTTTTTTGTTAAATTCAAAACATAAAATTCCAGGGTGTGAAGGAATAAAACTAGGAAGGTATAATGGGTTTTGCCGGTCTTATTCAAACATCATATTTTCTGGTTATGTCTATGTTTGGCTAAGACCAAAAGAACAAACAATAGAGGTTTTACCAGAACAAAAAAGTTTTAGGGACTTGAATGATAAAAGCGGGAAAGTACGATGGGTTAAACTGATATAAAGCCTTCATTTCCATGTATTTGCTGTCATAAAGTATTACTGTATTGAGTTGACTTCTTTCATGCTGTTTCTATCTTTCATCTTATTATCTGCTTTCTAATGATGGGCTGTTGACAGGTGATATATACTGCTGGAAGGGAACCTGAGAATGTAAAAAGTATAGTAGCGGAAACAGTGCCTCTTATTACATCTCCACTTATCGTATGTTATCTACTATTCTATTGTAACATCACTTTTCTTTCCTCTATGTGGGGACCTTTTTTTTTATCACAAGCGGCAGTGAACATATATGTACGATCTTCGTAACTTTACAATGTCATGGCCGATGAGTGTTCTGAAATTCTTCTAAGTGGTCAAATGCTAAAGCTTAATCGTATAACACTTAAACATATGAACTAGGCAGTTCATGGAAATATAGAAAATTATTGTTATCAGTTTTGTTGTGTTAGTTGATGAACCAAGAACCTAAGAACTTGTTTAATTTTTTCTAATGCAGGTTTTGGTGAACAAAAATACTGCTAGTTCAAGTGAAATAGTGAGCACTAATATTACCATTTTGTTATGCTCAACTTGTTGTACTAATGATACAAGTCTAACCACTGGTCCACCGGTACCCCTTACAGGTTGCAACCGCACTTCATGACAATTGTAGAGCTATTCTTGTTGGTGAAAAGACTTACGGAAAGGTCTGGTTCTCTAATGCCATGGTCTAGGAAAAAAAACGATCTTATAATGAAAATATGTTATCTGATGAGATACCTGACCATTACCAGGGTCTTATTCAATCGGTATTTGAACTTCATGATGGATCCGGTGTGGTGGTCACTGTCGGGAAATATGTCACCCCAAATCACTTGGATATAAATGGGAATGGAGTAGATCCTGATTATAAAAAATTACCAGGTACGTTTTCTGACTTTTATAATGCTTTTACTGACTTTTATTATACGAAACCTTTAGACCTGCAACTTTCTTTCGCTCAAGTAGTTTTATGTCTGCAGCGTGGAATGAGGTACTTGAACGCTTATCCAAGTGCCAAAAGCAGCATGGGTGAAACACACGTGTGAAAAACAGTGAACAAATCAATAGAATGTCCTTAAACGGTGTTGATCTCACAACCTAAGGTTGTAGGGATCCACATTGTAGATGTTACAACTTCAAACTTAGAAAGTGTATATCTATGTTTTGTAATGCAAGTTACTACTGGAAGGATGAAAGAATAGAGGGATTGATGGAAAACACACAATTATATAGTTGTGTAAGCAATACACAAAGCTGACATTGTTTCAAAAGCTAATTGATTAGAAATGCATTGATCTATGTTTTCTACTGTATGGATCAATTGAAACTTATTATTAAATGCATCAAGCTCTTAGTTTCCTCCTATACACAAGCAAAAGGTAACTAGTCATTTTAGTCAGTTTGCTCCTATTGTATGTACGCAAGCAGAAGGTATCTAGTCATTTTAGTGCTACATCGTCATCTTCTCTAGTAATAGCATCTTTTGGCGATATCATTTTTTTGGTAACTTTTGATCACGAGTGTTTAGAGATGATAGCAGTTTTGTGTGTTCTGTTGCATAACAACGGTGATGAATGGAATCCCTTTTCGAAGATATTTTTTTGGCTACACTCATTTTTCCCGGCAACCATTTTTACTAAATCTTCTCGATATAAACTTGAATGGAACATACATACAATAGAAGAGAACGTATATATACATACTAAATTTCCTTCCAGACGACACCTTATGTTCCATAACTCAAACTCCCTATTCAAAATGTAAAGGCTTAATGAAGCAAAAGCTCAAAGATGAATACATTTTAGGTTAATTGGTCCATTGCAACTTAACTACATACAATAAGAGAGAATCAAAAGTTTTATGCATTTAACAAGAGTTTTAAAGATGGGGGTACAATAGTCGGCTAAAAACTCAACACATTTTAAATTAATTGGCCATTTTATAAGACCATTTCCAAGTTCCAACGGTCGCCATGAACAATGCCGCGAAGGCCCTTTTGCGCTGGCGGTCGGCGTGAAACCGTTGGAGCCTCGATGCGAACAACAAGGTGAAGGCACAAGGAGAAGGGGTTCGGGGTGTGAAGGAACAATGCGATGAATTTTTCTATTTTCTTTTTTGTTCTTATATATATATATATATACGTATGTATGTATATGTTTATGAATGTGTGTGTGTTGTGTGTATGTGTGTGTATATATATATATGCATGTGTGTGTTGTGTGTTGTGTTGTGTGCGTGTATGTGTTGTTAAGAAAAATATGTGTATGTGTTTTTTTAATAATATACTAGGTTATGTACCCGTGTTAACACACGGGTTCCATAAAATAATTACTTTAATAATGATAATTACAAAAACTTGAA
>JAOEHQ010047766.1:0-10619 GCA_025447715.1 Asclepias incarnata | reverse complement strand
TTCCTTCGTGAGAGTAAAGATATTCCTTGCCAAATAACTCAATAAACAATCTCTTTTGTGATAGATCTTGAAATTTGCATAAATAAAATATCTACACATGTCAGGCCACTAAGCATATCCTCAGCAAGACTTAACTAATAAGCATGACCTGCCTACCCAAATCCCCATAACAAAAAGATCAGTAGATATAGTTGAGAACATTGATAATCCCCAGGCAATGCCAATTAACATAAAGAATCAGATCAGTTGACATATCATTTTCAATTTATATTTTTTTTCTTTATTTTTTCCTTCCAAATTGCCATTAATGGAAACCTCCAATCTCAATTGTCATTCCGATAATATGGAGTCTCCTTATCTTCCTGTCTATAAATTGTACACTATTTAGCTCAATGAAAGTGTAAATACTGTAGGCATATTGTTCCATGTCATTGTCTTTAATCTGTCACTAAAAACTTCCAACCAAAATCACAACTATCATCACTTGGCTCCCTGCTCTTCAGGGATTCACAATCCAAATAAAACATCAAAATTGATGTCATTAGTGACTTAGTTAAGCATCTCTATACCATGGCTTTTAAATTGACTCTACGATCGGACATTGGAATTGATTTCATAGGGGTCCCTTGCCTTACTTTCATTCTATTATTTTTCTGAATGGAACAGCCCAATCATATTCCCTGGCCTGCCCCACTCAGCCTGTGCAAGTTAGATCTGACTGTCAGTAAGAATAATGACAATGGTTATGCCTTGTAGATGGTCAAAGTTCTTAGGAATGGAATTTGGTAACATGCGAACATTATCTACTTCTTTTGAGCTTCAACAAACATAAGCCTTTTTATGTAGCATTAGGGTTTGTTTAACCAACTCATAGGCATCTGTAGGCCAAGTTTGTTGTGATTGCGTCATTTAAAGGGGTGATGAGTAGAAGATAAGTTGCTTCACCGACTTATTGAACGCTATGACTAAATTTGCATTTAATACGAGGGGGACAGGTGGCGCCAAACAGAGTCAAAATATATAACAACTTATTGAATCTAATGAGTAATCTGATTCTTGATCCTATTGGTTAAAACTTATTAATAATTTAGTAGATAATTGTCTAGCAGTTGACTTTCACATCTAACATTCACATATTTTCATCTATAGATTAAATCAAGAAATGTCAATGGAAACATAGAGCTACCAGATACAGCTTTTAATTAGTTACCCCAGATACAACTTTTAATTAGTTATATGTTCCCTTGAGTACTTTATGAGGCAGAGTTCAGTATTTTGTTTTCAATGTAAAGAAAGCGAAGGCTTCTCCTAACGGGCCTTTTTCTCAAGGTTTTTTCAAGTGTTTTCTCAGAACATGCGTGCAAATTTTCTGAAGTGTTTTCTGGAGAAAATCTTAGGGAGTGTCTTGGTGAGAAAATGGGAGAAAGAGGTGGGGTGGGCCAACCTCAAGTTTTCAGCCAATAATAATTAAAAAAGGGGTTTTTTTTTTTTTAGAATATAATAAATTATTTGAGGAAGAAGTGAGAGAGGTGAGAAAGACGTATGGTTGGTAGTGGTATTTTCTGAAATTTGATATGAGAAAGAGGGGATGTGGCGCTGATATGTGAGTGAGGGGTTGGGTAAGGCCTTAGTGATTTAATTCAGACTTGACATGGACCATTTATGGAAGGAAATATGAAAGCTTAACTATGAGTAGAGCAGTATTTGTAGATAAGGTCATGGAGTCTATTTTGGTAGTCATTTCAGTCCTTACTGCAAACTCTGCGCACATAAAGTCGTAAGCTCACTTCATTACATTCCTAAGGAGTTACGCATTGTAGCCACACAAGTAACTATGATAAAATGTCACCATTACAATACCCACTAATGATAATATTACACTTATCTTGAAGCTTTTTTATAGTGTATTTACCTGTTAAAGAAGCTAAAATTCTAGGTTATTGCCTTTTTTTTTAATTGCTAAATTATTAATATGCCAATATCTGACAATTAGAGAAGAGGGCCAAAACTCCAATATTACAATGAAGAGTACTAAGAAAGAGAAGGTTTATCAAGGAGAGAGAAAAAACCATCATACCAAGAGTACAATCCTGAAAAGCATATATAAAAGACCTATTGCATATCTGCAAAAATACCATCAGAATGATTCCATGAAGCACCATTTGGCAAAACTCTTAGGTTATTGGCTTACTGCTTTAAAAGTTCTAGAAATTCCATACCAAACCCTAAAATCCAAGGGATTAAGCCATTAGAAGTTTTTGGATCCCATTTTCTAGCTTGTATATCACTTAAAATTATTGACGATCTTCGTCGAGATAATCAAATGCAATGCAGTACTTATTAAACACATGTAAGTTACTCTTTCTGTTGGCTATTTGTTACTCGTAGGACATATGGTAACTTGATGCATTAAATAATCTTAACAAAGTTTTAATTTTAGTTAATAATTAGCCTTTACATGGTATTTTAGGTGGGAGAATCCATTAATGGGGTGGACATCGACAGGAGACCCATATGCTAATGTTGGTGATGCAGGCCTCAGTTTTAATAGTGCAGAGGCAGCAAAGGAATTTGCTGAGAAACATGGCTGGGAATATGAGGTATTCTGCTACCATTGTCGTCCAACGATGTTTGTTGATGATCAGGCACTACTATGTAGTTTGTCATTTTTAAAACCTGGAGGTGGCAATTTTGTTCCATTTACCTACAAACGGGTCGATTTGGGTTTGATTTTATCTTTAACGAAACTAAGGGGTTAAGGTAACAGATTTTGCTTAAAGGAAAACAGCCCAAACGCCATTTGAGGTGTATTCAAATGCATAATTTCTTCTAAATTTTTTATTTTGAATATTTGATGATTATTGCCATTATTATTTTTGTTTTTTGAAAAGCGATAATTATCGTCATTAAATAGTTATTCTAATTGTATTTAACACATCAACTTTTTTTACACACAAAAAATTGATAAAAGAAGTGTGTGGGTCGGGCCAACTTGACCTGACCTGCTTTGACGTTCCCCATTTTCTATCTCTACTTTCCGTCATCGTTATCATGTGTGGATCCTGCCTTGATTAACCATGTGTGATACTTTATCCTTGAGAAATCTAGGTAACAATTTACTGGCAGGGGCTGTAGCTTTGAAGACCGTAAAGTAACCTCAATAATCATTATACTATTTCATAATGCTGAATTGTATTCATCAGTGCAATCTCTTGTTTTCAGTACGTTTGAAGTGATTTAGATGGTGTGATTGTAATTTTGTATGATGTTTGCTCATGCATCTTTGCATTCGCCGTTAGTTTTTGGAGAAAATGATTCTCGTTAACATATAAGAAGGTAAGTCGTATGATAAAAATGAGGGAAACATGGGATCTGCATAAGAAGTTGCTATAGCTCCATCGAAAGGTTGGATATTGTTTATTTTGATACATATATTTTTAAGATTCAAGTTCATCATACTGTACTAATCTTTTGCTAAGAAACGGAACCATTTGTTGATAGCAACAGACATGAACGTTTTGCCTCCGGGGAAAACATTGTAATCGACACAATATCATCTCCAGTACATGGTTTTACAGTAAATGTATTCATTGTTATTTTGGTTGTTGACATATCTTGTATTGTTCACACAGGTCAAGAAGCATCACACTCCTATAATTAAGGTACCTATTTGTTCCTGACCAAAATTCTTCTGTTGTAGCCTAATGGTTAAAAATTAGGGTTTTGCTAATTAGAGCCCAAAGCTTAAGGCATATAGTTAACAACAATATCCAATAGTTAATAATAATCAATCCCGCTATGGACGAGGCATTGGAGGTGGCATATAGTTAACAACAATATCCAATAGTTAATAATAATCAATCCCGCCATGGACATAGCAGGACATTGGAGGTGAGATGTAAATAGTCATACCCCTACCCGAGAGCAGAAAGACACTCCCAAAAAGACCTCCGACACGGATGCATGGGAGTAAAAGTTATATGGTTAAGGCCTATAGTTAAACAAGAAGAATATGGTTAAGGACTAGCGTTGCTATAGCGGGACATTGGAGGTGAAATGTAGATAGTCATACTCCTACCCGAGAGCAGAAAGACACTCCCAAAAAGACCTCCGACACGGATGCATGGGAGTAAAAATTATATGGTTAAGGCCTATAGTTAAACAAGAAGAATATGGTTAAGGACTAGGGTTGCTAATCATAGCTCCAAGCCCTTTATGCTTGACTATAAACACATCAAATTAAAAGCATAAAGAACACATTTTGGGTAAAATGCATAAAAGTATATTTTAAGCTCATCTGACCCATGTAGCTATTTTTATTTTTGTTTCTTTAATAAGTTAATCCTATCTACCAATTTGAGATAAAAAATTACCCAAATCAAACCACTCATAAAGCATGCAGATACATGTATCAATCCCACCTCTAAAAATTACAGCTTTCTTCATCAGTATTGGTGTTGCAGTAAATGAAATTTCAGCATGTTATGATGACTGTCCTTTTTTTTAATATTTTTTTTTAATTTTTAATATTATTTAATTATTTTGTTCACATGTGTTCATTACTCACCATTGGAGGAGTGACTTTATTTTGAATCCTCAAATTGCAGGCTAAATCATATGCAGACAATTTCAAATGGAAAGGGCCACCAAAGACTGCACAAAATTAGGTTTCCAAAACAAACAACTCAACCATTTCTGGTTTGTATTGTAACCCTAAAAAGCACACTTGTTTTATTAATTGGAACAACATGAAAGACACTTGCCTATGAAAGGCATACATCTAAAATAAAAATAAAAAAAAAAAACATAAAAAAGTTCCTAATGTTCATGCATGCTGCTGCTGCTTGTAACAAAGAAACTAACCATCCATCTTCTTACTACATGCATCTATTTTCATGCAAATATGATTTAGCATGCTACATAGACACATATTTCATTTCATTAAGCCCATTTTGCCCCCAAAAGCAGCTTCTGAGGGTTCTTTGGTATGGAACCTCCACGTGTACTTGTAATCTGTAGTCTTACAAGCCAACCTCCTTGCTTCACCAAAAGCATTCACATAAGTCTTCTGCCCATTCACTTCCCATTCGATTCTAGCCCAACAGGAGAACCCACTAGTCGAAACCATGTAGGTCTGACCATCTTCAGCAAACTTCAACATCACATCACCACAAATGGACTTGCATGCAACTTCCGACCCATTACCATGCACCATGGACCTAACCCATGCACATTTAGGCTGACCCACCATCTTCTCATAAGCTGGATTCACTAGCCTCACTCGGTTTTTCGAATCGGTCACAAAACCTGGCAGGCCTTGTGACTCGAGATCTTTCTCGACATAACTTGTTTTTTTCATGTTTTTTGAGCTGACGACTAAAAATGCATTGTTTTTGATGGCACGAATCTTGACAGTTGATGGTTTGAGCCCCATTGCTGTTGGTGAGAAGATAGTGGGTGGTGGTGGTGGTGGTGGTGGTGAGTTTTGTAGTTGTGCAAGTAGATCTTTCTCTTCAGGTATCTCTGCAGCTTTGTTCAGATCAATATTAACTGATCTTCGTTGCATTTTCACTTGCATGTTCTTGGATGATGAACCAGGGAGTAGTGGGAGGGTGACCAAGGTGGTGGTGGTCGGTGGTGGTGAAAACACTTGAATATGGACCCTTTGCATCGGTGAAGCAGCGATGTTGTACGGCGGAGACAGGCCTTGAAGAAGATATCTTGGCCTCTTGAAGGCGGATAGTGATGGTCCTATCCGTCCTCTCTTTCTTGTTCTTGTTGGCCTTGACTGCATGTAAGGCCACAAGCTCCTAAGGTAAGGAGACTGGCTCATCGATGGTGCCAATGACAAAGAAGGTGGCTCTGAACCCGACCCAGAACTCGGGTTCTCAACATCAATAACAATGGTGGTACCATTGCTGGTTTGGGTGGTCTGTGGTCTTGGTGCAATAGGCCTATATCTAGCCATGATTTCGGCTGTTTTAGCCGTGGTGGTGTAGGGATTCAAGGTTTGAATCATCTTGTCGGTGGTGGGTGTGGTTTTTGGTGAATTAGTGTGTGTGGTATGTTGGGTGTGTGTGAAAATGTGTTGTGAAAGAGGGGTATATGAAGAAGAGTGGTGAGAGGTGGAGTGGTGGTTTGTGTAGTTTAATGGTGAAGGAAAGCCAATAGGATGAAGGCAACTAAAGAAAAGGGAAGAGGAGAATGTGACACTTGGAAATGTGATGTGGGTACGTGTTTTATAAAACCTAACACATCTCGGATTCACTCTCTACTTCCTTCGGTTACATAAATTACTTTTCCCATCCGTATATATATATATGTATGTATATATATATGTGTATGTATACCTAGTCAACAAATACATACATGCACCAAAATATCTTTTCAATTCATACTCTATTATTAGTATATTATATGTGCATCATGTCCATGGCTAAACGATGTTTAAGAAAATCAAACACATTTAGTTTCTCATTAGTATGTTGATTATAGGTATCCATCAATTATTAATCTAATAAGATAGAATGGTGCAAACATTATTTAAACATCTTTTGATTTGAATTTGCTTTTGGTTGAGTGTTTCATTGATGTTTAACTTTTCAATTTCAAATTACAAATACATTGTGTACAAATACATTTCAATTGCCAATGAGCTTTAGCTCGGGAAATAAAGAAATGGATTTGAGAGGTCCCGAGTTCAAATCCTAGTCAAGGTGGGTTTAATCGCAGTAGACCTTCGGGCGGCAAGTTTTTTGGAAACTGATGGCTTTGGTAGGCTTTGACTATCCAATGTTGTCTATCGTTTGTCGGGCGTATGGGGTCTTTTGCTGGGTAATCGGGCATTAATCTTTGTTAGACGTTAAAAAAGGAAAAACAAATACATTTCAATTTCAATGGCCATGGGAATATGTTAGTTAGACCATGTACATTGGAATAAAAAATATTCATCATCTTCGAGTAACTTGAACAAGAAAAAATTCACCCGTATATTCATTGATTCTATAAAAGTATTAACAATGTTGCAAAAGGTAAATGTAGGTGTAGCAAAATATACTAGGTAAAAAATAGGGATTAGTTTATGAGAATGTAACTAACTATGGTTAAATGGTCATAGTAGGAAATAACAAAGATCTTGTGTATTTAAAGAATAAACTTTGTAAAAATGTTCAAACTGACCAATCAAAAACTTCTCACGTGTTAGCTCACATGGTTGCTACCTACATACTTTTACATGATTTGAACATTTTTACAAAGTTTTTTCTTAAATGCATAAGATCTTTGTTTTTTCCTACTATGACCATTTGGTCTTAGTTAGTTTACATTCTCAAAAACTAACCCCTAAAAAATAACCCCTAAAAAATAATCCAGTTAATAATTTTACTGTTTAGATTGTTTATGTATTTGTAAATATATTTGATTCAATGATGGTAGTTAGGTCACGAATACAAGGATGTAATACTTCAACATTTTGATTACTTTTAAAATGCTAAAAAGTGATAGGTAAATAAGAGTGTAGAATTATTTAGAATAAAATTTCTAAATTATTGATTCTTAATTAGTTACGTGCTGGGCTCAATCACCTTGTTATTACTTTACCAGACATTAAAAATCTCTTATCAAACTTTATAAATATTAACGAAAATTTACAAGGAAAATGTGCAATAGCACATTAAAGCGTTCCAAAACAATAAGCTAACAAAACATAGCCAATGTGGTATTACTTCAGGCTTATGCTTTTAAAAAGAGAGGTCTGAGATTCAATCCTGGGCATCGAAATAGTTTATATTATTTGGTATATATTAGATTAGAAGTACGCTTTTTTATGAAAAAAAAAGAAAAAACTAAAAAAAACTAAAAAAGACGACATAAACCATAAGGTTATGATATTGCCGTAACGTAAAATATAAAAATGAGCTAGAAGCACTTCTGTAGACATACTTCTGTACTTCATCTTTTGGTAACAAAAATTGCACTGGCTTCTTGCTTATCAAGAACAGCTAACGAATTAGTTTAGCTTACAATTTTGGTAATGTCAAAAAATTAAAAACTTAAGCTGCATCATAGCCCAGTCGAGCAACTTCATTAGCAACCATTTCCTTTGTTCTTGTTGGGATAAAAATCTCATAAACAAATGTAATTATAATGGTTCGGGCATGTCACTGACCAAGTATGTAACACTTGTGACCCGAACCCCATGTTATTTCCGTAGTCTTAATATAATTGAATCAATGATTATTCGAATTGTTGTTCTATTAGTAATCGTATGAGTAGACTCGATCTCGTAGACTAGCTATGCTAACCTATATAAGATAAACAACAGTATCGTAAGTCAAACCAGGGGTCAAACCTGGTCAACCCTTGAATGTGGGAGTAAAACCCCAATTCCATCACTTTCCACCTTCACTTTCACATACTCTCTCTCTCTAAACCTCTAACCTCTCTCTAGAACTTGTTTTCTTTCTAATTTCGGATATCAAGCAAGGATTCATCATTAAATCGTCATCATCATCACCATTTCGGTTTCATCTTCAAGACAAGTAAGTGTTTTCCGAAAAATATCATTCTTAGTTTACGTTTTAGTTTAAAACTCGACTTTTAACATAGGAAACCGATGTTTTAGCTTGCCTTTAACTTCATGGCTTATAATCTATCTAAACTTTAGTATAAAACCTTAGATTTTGCTCAAAACTCACAAAGAATCGGGTTTAAGAAGATAACCATTCGATCCAAAATGATGTGTTTTCTTTAAATTCGAGTCCAAGTGTTCCTGTTCGAGTCCGAGTGTTCCATTTAGCTCGAGTTGGTCTTTGGTCGAGTTGTTGAACTCAAGTTGGTCTTTGGTCCACTTTTTGGTCAAGTTACTTTTGGTCGAGTCCTTTTCTAGCTCGAGTCCTTCTAATTGTTTGTCTCAAGTCCCTTGTCTGGTCGAGTTCCTTGTCCTGAGCTCGAACTCGAGCTACGTGTCTCGAGTTTCCCTTTTGTCGAGTCAATTGTCTCGAGTACCTTTCTGCTGGTCGAGTCCTCTTCCACTCGAGTAAGTGTATCACTCGAGCTCGAGTTCCCCCTCCTGGAGCTCGAGTTCGAGTCAGTGTTGGTGTAGCGTGTCGTGTTCAATTCTTGTCCCGAATCGTAAGTGTTTGGTAGTCATTTAACGTTCTCCTGAGTCTTTACACTTTAAGTCATTCCTAGGCTCGTAATAAATAAGTTTCAATTCGGTTGTCGTGAATTGGTTAATATCGAGAAGTGTCGTACATAAACGTTTATTTAAAAACCCCTCTTTCGCATGTTCTTGACATAACGTTTTAAACTAAGATCTTGTGAGCCAAGTTCAATGTATTAGTCGTGCGTTCGTGCATAAATGGTTATGTTATTTTCTTAGATTTGTTTATATGTTCAAAGACTCTTGTTCATACATGGAACTTAGCGAAACGTATCGTTTTCTCGTTCGTATGATCATTCTTTTCCAAAGTCGAATCATTTGATAAACATTTTAGTCTCGAACTAGTAAATCGATGTCAAAGCTCGTTTCGTATCGTATCAAATCGTCTAACTTAATGAAGTTCAATCTTGGTTCATCGGTCGTGCTTAATTGTCATTATACGTTAATAAAAGTACATATCTTAAAAGGCAATTCTAATAGGATAGGACATTTGAGATTAGGACATTATCACGAGGTGTACTGTGCTAATATTGTATGCGTATGATAGGTGGACGTTGATTGTGCGTGTACGGTGCTTTACATAACTTATACTAAGTGATTGTACATATATGAATTGTTTATGTGTAGTTATGTCGGTGTGGATGTGAATGAAGATGTACAGCTGTTTTACTACTTCATTCAATCCGAGTCAAATCCAAAGGAGGATCCTCTCATGCTTTGGATGTCTGGTGGTCCTGGTTGCTCCTCTATATCGGGAATGCTCTACCAGATTGGTACTGATCGATAATTAAGCGTTTTCTTGAGCTTTGTTTTGAGTAGCCCTTTTCAATAATGTTGTTTAGATATAAGGGTAGTTTTCGGTTAAACAAGTTATTAGAACAAAACAGGTCCTATGCGGTTTGAGGCTGTGCACTACAATGGAAGTTTGCCTAACTTGATTTTGACACCTTATTCGTGGACAAAGGTTTACCTATCTCCCCCTTTTATGAGCTCGTCTAATGTGTACATTTTGTTCAAGTCGAAATAGATAGATTCGGGTTTTGTCGATCAGCTCATTTTTCCATTTATCAATTTTTCTAAATAAATACAGTATCTTTCAAAACAAAATTATACTATTTCTATGTAGTATATAAGAAACTAACCCAAAGGGGTCAGGGGTTTATTTTAGAAATCTGGACTGGAGACCCAAGTTCGATCTCCACATATTGTAGATTTATCTGTGTTCTCCATTTGGGTAAATAAGGGAGTTAATTTTAAAGTATCGTACTCAGCTAAGCCCCTCCTTTTCTCCATCGCCGCGTGGGAGACGTTGATGGCCTTTGAATTTTCTCAAAATGCAGATGGCAAGCATAGTTTTCCTAGATCTTCCTGTAGGTACTGGTTTTTCCTACGCAAGAACGACACTCGCCTCTAATTCTACATTTATCCAATTTAGTTATCACGCATATGAATTTAT